>OY987264.1:43520968-43827497 GCA_963920665.1 Straminergon stramineum
TTGTTATCAACATTCATAAGCGACTAATTTTTCCTGAAGCCTTTTGGAGAAAAATGCAGTGGAAAATAAATTATCTTTATTTTTGTTTTTAAATTTTGTATGAATATTGTAGGTACCTATTAGTGTTCCTAGACATACACTATATTTTTTTTTTTTCCAAAAGTAGGAATCTACAGGATGAGAATCTATCAATATCTCAAGAGGTGAATGGACTTCATTAGAATCAGATTTTGAGCAAGTTGGTTTGGGGGCAAAAAATGGAGATGGGATATCCTACCTTAATAAGGCACAATTAAATATGATTGATTATACCCACACTACATTAGATATGGTCCACTATTGTTGCTAGAATTTCTAATTTAATTCATAGGATGGTTGAAAATATTTTGAAAATTGAATTGACATTGCAAAATCATTTGATTGTAACATGCATTAAAAAAATGTTGCCAAATTTTGAATACTTTTATTATTGCAAAGAAGGATTAGTATTATGGGATGAAAGGAGTAGTTATTAATTGTTGAAGTGATCATCCCTAAGCCCATAAGTGCCTTAAGACTCCTCCAAGATTAATAGCAAGGGATTTTATAGTGGTCATCTAACTTCTCTCTAATGTTCATAATGTTTATCTAAAACTCAGTCACAATGTCAAGACTCTAAAATGATCACTTCCATTATTTGGTTTCCACCTCATAAAGTTTATATCCACTAAGACATTCCAAAGCTATTACTTGTAGATTGACATGACCTAAAGGCAAGTTGCTTCATTTATTCTTACATAGCCATAATGGAGTCACTACTGGAGGCCCAAATAGTCATCTAGCCACAATAGGAGGATACCTTAGGTATGTCCACAAATCCTCAATATATGATATTTTGGATCTTATATGTTTTTACTATTGAGGGAGTTCATGACCATAATCATTATCATCAAAATGACTTGTTTCAAAGTACCAAAATTGTGATTTAAGTACAAAACATTCAAAAACTATAACTAGAAAAGTCCCAATTTCCTAAAATTTTGCCAATTTGGTGAATAAGAATATTTTCATAGTACACAATAGATCAAAAATATCAAGTATCCACTCCTCAAATATAAAAAGTCAAATCAATATTTGCAATTCTAACCTAACAAATGTGTAGATAAAAATTTCTTGAATTAATCAAACAATACTTATGTCTACTTTAGACAAATGCAACAAGTTGTCAAATGATAGCCTTTAGCAATTCAAATAACATTGAGCTTGTATGATTGTTCCCTAGAGTCAAAGGCTCTGGCAAAAAATTCTATCTTTTAGATGAAAAAGACAATGACAAGGATACACAATTGGTAGAAAAGACAAAGATTGAAAATTCAAGAAGTAGTTTCTCAAGATTAACTAGCTATTGAGAGCAAAAAGCCTACACATAGTTGCATAGTGCTTAAATACATGTTGTATCGACAAATTTAACTATGAAATTAACTCCCCAAAACACCTCAACTCCTTGTTGAATAATGTTATGGATTAGTGAAAATGAATTTGTGGAACTAAGTAAGAATTCTATCATCAGTATACAAAGCATTGCTAGTGAAGATCTAAGACTTACCTCTCAGATTTTGAATCATCCCCATCATCTAAGGCAACAAAACTCTCATATGTGAATTGAACTACAAGTGCAACTAAGATCAAAGAATACAAAGCCAACTTCGGCCATGGATACCCCCCATTGAAGAGAGCCTCCAAGAGTGACAAACTCAACAAGAAAATGAGGATCCCATACAAAACTCTTCGTGTTTTTGAGGAACCTGACTTCTTAGCCACATTGAGGACCACTTTGGCCTCTTCCTTGATGCTTTGCTTCTCCTCCGAGGTGCGGTCCTTCCATGCCTTGAGAGGCTTGCCATACAAACTCTTGAAGAACAATCCTTCATTCCTTGCCTTGCCCACATTCTCTTCAAATTCATCAAACTCAAGACTATCAGCTTCCATTTCTGCCCTTGCTGAGGCCAATTCATCCTCCATGGCTTGCGCTTCGGCATTGACACTACTTATAATCTGCACACAATTATGACGTTGGAGAAACTGAGTCAAATTCAAAGTCATGACATTCTATAGCCCATTGGACATGTACACTCGAAAGTTCGGATGATTTTGATCCTCATCTCAATCCCTCTAGTATATCCTTATCACAAACATATCAACCCCTAGAATCCAAGCAAAATGTTACTTGAAATTCAAAAGGTTTAAATAAAAAATGTTATGTCATCATTAAAGAAATGAAAAAGTTTGACAAAATTTGGAGTAAAGAAATTCAAAGAGTATGTTCACTTTACATACAAAAACATCGATTGTTACATTAGTAGGTGTCAAGATTGAATGCTAGATGCTAGATTAGGTGATTGAAAAGCAAAGATTGATTTTGGCATCTCCTTTTGCGTAAGCTTCTATCCTATATCTACCTTTTCCTCCCCTTTTCTTGTGCCTCTTATGATTGAACCTTTTAGGGCATCAAAGCTTCAACCTTGCTTTTCACTGTAAAGCATTGAATTTCTAAGTCAACATGCAAAACCAAGATCAGGTCTCATGAACTCCATTTATACTTATGTGTGTTTCGAGTACCTTGGATGTGATTTGAAGAGAAGTACCAAGAGTGTGCCTATTTTGAGTGAGCCTTTTAGGGCATCAAAGCTTGATTTTCCATCCTAGATCAATGAGTTTCTGAGCCAGCATTCAAAACCTAAACCAAACCCTCAAGTCTCATGAACTCCACTAATGCATTCTGGGCACGTAGGCTGCGACATCAAACAGATTTTGGTGCAACATGTGTAAAGGGAATTTGAAGAGAAGGAGGGGGCTTGGTACCTTGGAACTGGCTTCGTCCATGGTTCGCATGGCTTCTTGGGCGATTCGATCATACTCTTCCTTGGTTTGATCAACTATTTCCGACAACAGCTTGGACCGCTCATCCACCAATTCGGAGACTCGGTATTTCCCAGTCTGGAGGCGCACCATGCCCACTAACGCGTCCTGCACTAGTGGGTCACCTTCCCCAGCACCTTCCTTTTCACCTTCTTCCCCATCACCTTCCCCTGGCTCCTCCACCTTCAGAATTAGAAAAAATAGAAACATCACTCAAACAAGTTCAGAAGCTCAACAACACCAGCACAACCCTAAAAAGTCCTGAACATTCTGTCGTGTTGATACCCTAAAAAGCCCTGAGCTTCCAGTTCACTTCCAAGTTAGGTCACGGCTTATGTACTATCTTTTGCCCGCATAGTACAGCAGGATCACTTAAAACCACAAAATGCACAAGGAACAATGCACAGGTTTTTTTGGGGACAAAATCTTGAAATCCATGCCATGAATTGGCTGAATTGCTGCACATTTAATTAACATTCCAAGAATTCAGTCGATGATCGCATTCTAAAAACATTTCTTAGCGCTTGTAAGCTTGCACTCTCTACTTTGGGAGTCGAAAAAAGCATCACATTCTGACATGATTGTCTGGCTTTTTGGACTTCAATTATGCTGAGCATTCTTCTACTCACATACACAGCCCTTCACTACGTTATTAATGGCAAGATCGCAAGCTGACATACAACCTTATGTATATGAATACCTGATAGAATTAGAACGACGGATTTGAATTCTTGGAGGAAATTACATGCTTTACAAAAAAATGTCATACATTTTACTAAGCACTCTGCTACTCCCATACAACTCCAATTTGCCCTTGTTATTAAAAACAAGATAGCAAGCCAACACACAAACTCTACATAAACATCTGATGATGGATTCAGGTACATAGATGCAGCAGTGGGTCTTTATAGTATTCTTATGGCATGGATTTCAAGATGTATGCGACAGAATTGACCGAATTGACATGAATAGACAAGAAATCTTTCGAAAATAATTCCCCAGTCTCAAGGACCTTGACACCTTGGTTGGCTATGGCGACGCTTTCTTTATAAATTTTCAGAACATGTGTTTCTCTATTCCATTCTTACATTCTCTCGAATCTATTCTCCACTCGAATCCAAGCTGCGAAAAGAATACGTACATATGCCCACCTGTTCGTTTGCCGATACAAGCCACAATCTTCGGCGCTTGGAATTCCAACTCCGGCGCAGCAAGCTGTCGGCGGCCGGGCATCGTCGTCCCCTCCAGAGTTGGTGCACAGAAACGCCCCGAAAGCTCAACGGATGCGCACACATGAACTGCATTTTGTGGCGCCCTGAAAACCCTGAAGTGAAGGAATTTCACACTGCTAGCTGAACCCACCTTGCAACATTCTTGAAGGAAACGAAGCGAAGTGAGGCGCACACGCAACCTGCGGCAAAAAAAAAAATTTGCAATTCGGGATGCAAGAGTAGCAAGGCGAAAGGGAACTTCGGGGATAGGACTACCGCCATTGGAGGATGCAGAGGGGTTCTGTAATGTCACAGCTGAGGGGCCTATGGTAATATGGAGTTTCTGAAACATTTTGACAATCTTCCGAGTGAAATTAACCCTTGAAAGGCCCTTGGGGTCCCTCTATACGACCTGTATTTAGCTTTATAACTCTTCAATTGTGGTTTAATAGATGAGTTATGATACATTTTTATTCACATACTATGATGATCACTAATTTACTTTGTATTGAAAAGTATTCAGTCAATGTTTTCCTAATCAAATACCACTAAATATATATTAAAATATACGGCTGCAAAGGGCTTTTAGGTCCTTCTAGGTTTAACGGGCCCTAAGGTATTGAAGTGGCCACCATGAATTGTTAATATAAGGGCATCCCCAATGCATGAATGGAAATAGGGAGAGTTAGTACCAAAATTTTCAAGTGGAGGGGTTCAAACCTCATTTTGTTTTGGTGATTTTTTTTTAAAATTGACCCAATGCAAACTTGACAATCCAAACCTCCAATGGACTTTTCCACATTATAAAAAGAAAGAGAGGAAAAACTTTGACATTTAAAAAGAAATTCATATAATAAAGGAAAAGTCCAAATTATTGGCACACATACATAACAATGTTTGAAAAGGTATGACAATTATACTACATTAGCAAATTGTAGTGAAATATGTTGCAAGTAGAAATGCTACTTGAAGAATATACTTGGGGTGTTATTGTTATTATACTTTGATAACTAGGAGCTTTCAAGAGGTATTTTTGAGGGATCTATAAATAATATGCTTGAAATAGGAATATTCTATAATATATTAAAAATATTTGATGAATATTTTCTAATTTTAAATTTGAAACCCAAATTTTACTTATAAGATTTTAAAATTTAGATTTTTAGGGTCCAACATAAAGAGACCCTTGTGTTTTGACTCTCCCTACTTTCTAACTCTAGTAGCATTGCAAAAACATGTTGTAATTTTTAAAAGCAACACATAGAAGACTACTACAATGGGTCATAGACTCAATAGATAACAATACATTTGTAACCTTGAAGCAATAGAGAGTGATATATGAATAGTGGGCATCCATGAATGGTTGTTTTGATAACAATTCTTGTTCTAAATAGAAGACAAGCAATTTCATTGACAAATTTGGTTTGCTAAGGCAAAACTAATAGAAGTTCTTTTTAAGTATGTGGTAGCTTTAAGGTGACAATATTTTAGATTGCCAAGTGATTTGATTTGAATCATTGTCAACCTTGCAAACATCATTGTATCTTTGCTAAATATGTAATTATTTCATCTATGCAAGTTTTTAACATTCTCAACAATTAATGATTCATCCATATGAAATAACAATTTTGGTGTAATATCAAATTAGATTTTTTCCTTTATATGATCAAATGATTAATTCAGATATGTTTATAATGTGTAAAGATGTTTTTTATGTAATTTTTGTATGCACTAGTAGAAAACTGTACCACAATCAAAAGAAACTAGCAGACATTTTTGTGTTCCTATGACTGAAAATTCGTGTTGGCTGCAATACAATTTCAAAAAATCTTCATTCATTGTAATGCAATTTTCAAAAAACATCAGCTGGTTTTTGTTGACTATGACATTATTTTCTTTTAGTGATGGTGGTATAATATTGAAGGATCTTGAGGACTAAAAATGTTTGATGAATGATTTTCTAGGAGATTATAGAAACAAAGAATTATACACCTATTTATTTGAAAATCTGATAATTTTTTACTACATATCTTAGTGATGGAAATGCATCCTTCTAAGGTTAAACTCAACCTTCTCCAATTCTCTAATAAAAGGATAATTCTTTTACAAAATACCCAATGCCAATGGAAATTTGTTCTCTCACCTTCAAGAATGTTATATTAGCAAGAATACCCAAGTTGAAATTGAAAGGTAACTTAGAATCACAAATCCTACATTTGAATTCAAAATTTCCTAAAATCAACTTCAAATATTCATAAAAATTTAAGAAAAAAATCCCCTTCCTATATATAATGCATTGAAAAGAACTCATAACATAAATAGAAAAGACCCCTTTCAAAAGACAATGTCAAATCCTCTTCTTACTTGTGAAAGTCCTTATCATCACATTTATATGCAAAATTTTGTGATGTAAAAAGTATAATAGTCAAAATACAAAGTGAGTTTTGGATTGGTCATTGTAGCTCACAAAAACCTTAGAGATTCACATTCCCTCGGAATAATTTGTTATGTGGGTCCATTCTTCAAGACTAATGCAAACAAACTCTTAATTTATGCCAACCTCACACTAAATGAGCTTAGTGTTAAACTTACTTCTTTCCCAATCCTCATGATTCCTTCATCTAAAAAAATCATCATTATCATAAAACATTCATGTGTCTTTGGATATACAAACTTCAATATCACAATAGATTGTGACTTCTATGTGAAGTTCATAAGTTTTGAAATTTTCATTCTCTTAGAAAAAGTCATAACTTCAAAAGAATTACGATTTTTGGATGTTTTTTGAAAACATATGCTAATAAGAAAATTCCAAAAGTTTAATATCATCAATTTCATTTTGTAAAATCATATTTTTTTTCAAATTTCAAATCAGATGAAGGTTAGTTGAAAGACACATCTAGTGTGCCCAAAGCCTAAAAATGACAAGGGACCTTTTGTTTTTTGAGATGCTAGAGTTGGATGAGCGAAAAAAAGATGTGATATAAAAGAGGGTGATATTAAAGAGAATCAGATGAATGCACTTTTTCCATCCATTTATTGCAACAGTTCATTCATCTAAACTCGGGAACATGAAGATTCGTCAGAAACCCTAGAAAGCTCGAACTTGCAGCTGCACCATTGCTTGGTCGAGTTCGTCCCCGCGGATCGATTCTTCCGCCCTCTCGAATGGAGAATCCGTGCTTTTGTTCAGCTCCGAAATTTCATTTTTCGATGTAGCCATAGGAATTGCATTCAAATTTTTCAAATTTTTTTTCTCCCTGAGGTGAAGTGCGTTCATGCCTTAGAATTGGTGAGGAGGGGCCAGAATTTGTGAAGAGGCCGTCGGCATGGAGGATATCGAGGACATGGTGGGCGAATTTGCCGGTGGTGCGCCATTAGGATTGCACTTGCCGAAGAAGGATTCGACCTCGCCTCCTCGTCATCGCAACATCAGCAGCAGTGCTGTGGGTATTAAACCGCGACGTCTGCGACCTGCGATGAATTCGAGTGCCGGTAGTGATGGTTCCACGTGTGTGGATGGGGAAACGGACAAGGCTAAAGTTCCAGGGACGCAGGTGAGTGGAATTTAGAAACTGCAAATCGTTCTCTGAGGGTTAAGGTGTTTCTTTCCCCTCCAATTGTCACACTTTAAGGAATGAGCGTAGTCTTAATGATTAGAATGATTAGGTTGCGAAATATTCTTGTTGGAAAATCAAATAGCATTCCAGAACACCAAAGAATGCTTTGTTTCGATAGCATATGCGAGAGTTATTAGGTTTCAAAGTTTTATTAGTGATCTAAGTTCTGATGTGGAGGTGTTGTACGTTTTCAAAACCTCTTGTTGTAAGGATTTTGAAGTGTTGTATTTAGGTACGTGTTGCACATTTGTGTAGCAATAAGTGTAGGGTTTCAAAGTTTATTGGTGATTCAGTTCTGATGTTGAGGTGTTGTACGTTCTCAAAATCACTGGTTGAGGGTATTTTGAAGTGCTTTATTTATGTACGAGATGCAATTTGGTGTGATAGTTAATCGAATAATTTTTTTGGTGTGAATGCAGACTATATACTTGAAAACTTTTGGTTGTTCCCACAATCAGGTGTGTTTGTGCATTTCCTTATGAGCATTGCTGATTGTTGTTAGGACTTCGAGCTAAACCCTCTAAGTTTTCCTTGTACACAGAGAATTGTCCATAAGCATTTGAGCATGGTTCTTGTTATTTAATTGTCTTTATTTTGGTTGGGTCTTGATGGCAGTTGAAGGACGATTGTAGCATGTATTTTTTGGGCACCGCATGATTAAACTATGATGAATTTTCAAAGTGCTGATTATAGGTTCACCCAAACTTGACCCTAGTCTCTCATTTTGCGATATTTTGGCAAGAATCTAGGGGGGTACTTTGGGTAAGGGTTACGCTTAGGTGTGGTTATCTTGCAATGGTACTTTTCATGCAACTAACTACTTTTGAAATACTAATCTAGTTTGAAATACGGAGTAGTAGTTACCGGTTTTCCTGATTGCTCTCTAATCACGTGAATTTTGAGATTGTTGTGGTGCTGTAGTCTTGAATCAATTTTCTGAAACTGGCAATGTCAGTTTGAACCGGGCGTCACTTCTGTGTCAGTTCTGGGCGATAGAGGTTGCTGGTTAGATACTTGTAATAGACGGTTGTTAGGTGAAAATTCCATTTATAATTTGTTGTTCAGTAATGGAAATGGCATATAATTACCTAAGGTGTATTGCTGTGATGCATGTGCAATGCATTTACATGCATGATTTTGTTTGAAACAGAGTGACAGCGAATATATGGCTGGCCAGTTGTCAGCTTATGGATATGGTCTCACCGAAGTTCCTGATATTGCGGACCTTTGGCTTATTAACACGTAGGAATCTCTCGCATGATACCTTTTATATGTCATTTGGTGATTCTTGTTTGTAGCTATTGTTGTAATAAGAGTTTTTACAGCTAAATTTTTTCTATTGATTATCTGTTTTCGTGTAGGTGTACGGTTAAGAATCCAAGTCAGTCAGCTATGGAAAACCTTATTCGCAAAGGCAAACACGCCGGGAAACCACTTGTAGTGGCGGGCTGTGTTCCTCAAGGCAGCAAAGATCTGAAAGACTTGGAAGGGGTGAGTGTGGTGGGAGTTCAACAAATTGACAGAGTTGTTGAAGTTGTAGAGGAGACTCTGAAAGGGCATGAAGTCCGACTGCTCCGACGCAGCTCTCTTCCCTCTCTTGATCTGCCCAAAGTACGTGCAATACCCCACGAATGTAATCCTCTTTCCTTTGATTTCTGTCCCGGAGACCATGTCTAGTATTTATTGCATTAGTACGGTCTATTAGTTCTTGCTTGATGGTTCCTAAGTCCGTTTATGGATATCGTCACACTCCCCTATGTGCTATCCTTGGAATTAGGAATAAGTCAACCACTATGCTTGACGTAACAACCAAATCACAACTATAAGGTAATACCTTTGTATGAGCCATCTGAGTAGAAGTGTTCGCTGTTTGTGGGGAATGCTTGCAGGTTAGGAAGAACAAATTCGTGGAGATAGTGCCGATCAATGTTGGGTGTCTTGGTGCATGCACTTACTGCAAGACCAAGCATGCACGTGGTCATCTCGGGAGCTACCCTGTAGAGTCATTGGTGCGAAATGCCGTTCCAACAATATTGAAATTTATCTAGAACTGGACAACCAGAGGGATTTTGAATTCATATTTTCTATTGTAGCGGGCCTAGTAGTGCTCTTGTCAGAGCTATGTTATTTGCAAAATGGGTGTACTTAGTTACACAGCGTTTGGGCCTTTCGTTTAGATAGTGAACTCGTCCTCAACATTTTGTATCTATTCTCGAAGTCAAAATTTTAATCATTTTCTTTTGCTGGATTTGGATTAAAGGTGGACAGGGTGAAGGGAGTAGTTGCCGAGGGTGTGAAGGAGATATGGCTCAGTAGTGAAGATACTGGCGCTTATGGTAAGTATTTCTGGTGCCAATTACTCCGTAATATATATGAATAATGTTTGGACGTTCCTTTGCATAGTATGCTGATAACTAACTGTTGGAGACATGTTTATGATTCAGGAATTGATTTAGGAACGGATTTGCCAGCACTTCTTCATGCGCTGGTGGCAGTACTTCCTGCAGACCAGAGTACCATGCTGCGCATTGGCATGACGAACCCTCCTTACATCTTGAAGCATCTTGAGAGCATTGCTAAAATATTGAACCACCCCTGCGTATACTCATTCCTTCATGTGCCTGTACAGTCTGGCAGTGACAACGTTTTAAAGGTATGTTCCTCAAGCGCTCTGACTCTTAATTGTTTGTCTTCTTGTTGTATCCATAATTTGGTTTCATATTTATGTTTCCTAATTAAAGAGTAATTTTTCTTTTTTCGAGCTGAGTGAGCTATTCGAATTTATGGAAACTAGCATCTAGCAAAAAATTTGAACTAAGACGTTTGTCATCTAAGGCAGATTACATCCCAAATTTAGTAGACTGGGTTGTTGCATCTATCAGCACTTGATGGCAGTAGTCAATTTCAGGTAAGAGAAGCGGGGTCTAACATATCTCCCGTTTTCTCAAATCCGACGATCCGAACGTCGGACGGTGTTCTTAATGATATATTAGTGAATGCAAGAAAACAAATTCCATTTTGGTAATTGTGCATCTGGTTACTGAGGCTTCCTTTATTTCTTGTGTCTATTCTGTTTCAACACTGGATAAAATTGAGTATTTTTCTTTTTGCACTTCGCACAATCTTGTTTACAGATGTGTGGATGAATACAATCAATGCCATTTAATCGTTAGGATGCATCGATAGAATGAGATGCAGTTATGCTTAGATGTCTAAGTACTGGTCTTTGTGTGGCAACAGGGCATGAATCGGGAGTATACAGTTGGTGATTTCAAGAAAGTGGCTGACACTTTGCTGCGTCTCGTACCGGACTTGCACCTTGCAACGGATATCATTTGTGGGTTTCCTGGAGAAACTGTGGAGGACTTCGAAGCTACAATGGCTTTAGTCAAGCAGTACAAGTTTCCTCAGTTGCATATATCTCAGTTCTACCCTAGACCAGGTACCTGCTAAATCTTGGTTTTGTTGTCTTCTGGTGATTCTATTTCATCACTAATACCGGTAACCTAGTATATTATTATATTCAAGGTACAAGAGGTTTTGATTTCTCACGTAACGGGTGGTTAATACCCTGCGTAATCAATACAGAGATATACATACCTTCAATTGTGTGCCCTGTGGTATGTCCAGGTACACCAGCAGCAAGGATGAAACGTGTGCCCACAGCAGAGGTGAAGAAGAGGAGCCGTGAACTCACCTCACTTTTTGAATCCTTCAATCCATATTTTGGCATGGAGGGTAAAGTGGAGAAGGTCTGGGTGACTGATGTAGCGTCGGATGGTGTTCATCTTGTGAGTACTTCATGTTTCACCTTCATTCGCCTTGCTTGGCCAAACCACCTGGAATTACTCAGGATCCGTCTGGTTTAATCGAAATTGTCACAGCATTATCATGAATGTGTACCTGAGGGAATTGATTGATTATAGTACGAAGCAATCTGGTCGTTTTGTTAGACGAGATGAAGAGTCTTCAGTCAAGGCTAATTTTGGCGCCTTAAATTTCAGGTTGGTCACACCAAATCCTACGTTCAAGTTCTGCTCCCTGATGTGACGGGTCTAATGGGCAGCAGCATTAACGCGAAGGTCACATCTGTGCAAAGGTGGTCGGTCATGGGTGAAGTTGTAAAGCCTACCATTACAACCATGAAGACGAGAATCAACTCCTTGACTTCGCTTTTGAGAGCCAAGAGCATGCCAGTGAAACTTGCCCCATCTTTAGTGGAGAGCGATTGCAGAGCTGATGACGGGCCTTGTTCTTGCTCATCTATCAACCTAAAACAACTCCTCGAGTGTGAAGACAGAAGTGACATAACAGCCTTTTGTGCTGATTCAGAGGAAAGTTGTTGCAGCAGCGATCGGAAAGATGATAAAGAGGAGGATGTTTTTAATATCTTTGCTGAGGTTTGTAGCATGTTCCATAAGAGCGGTATCAAGGTAGATGGATTGGAACGCCGCAGGTCGTTGGAGAAACATAAAGCAAATTTTATACTCGGCGAGGATGATGTTGGACCAGTTGTCATTGCTCAGGGAAAACCAAAGGTGCGATCTCCTAGGTTCAGTGGGTTCCTCGGTGGGTTGCTCCTCACAGGAGTGTTCTTTGGGCTCTTGGGAATTATCTCCGGTCTAGTCATGAGAATCTCTAGTGATTAGCTAGCTAGCTCTTCGATTTTGAAAAGAAGGTTAACGCCCTTGAAATTGACAGCAAATTTTTGCATTAGAAATAAATTGCTTTGCTTGTTTCTGAAGCTGGCAGAAATCTTTGAAATTTTCATTACAAATTCAAGCGGGTTTTACATGGGAGACATGCTTGCCACCCATTGGCACATCTTTAAGTTGAGCGCAGGTCGGAAGAAGAATTTTAATACAGTAGTTCTGGTCGACCCATCATGCAGCGTGACTGTATTTGCGGACTCATCCCTGTCCACACGTATGGTTGATTCTTTGGTTGGAGACTTGGAACTCAGATCAGCGTTGGGGATATTTTCTGAGTTTTACCAGCTATCTTCCTTTAATTCCCATATTGAACCACTGGTTTTTTAAGTACCGAGTCTGGTATTTTCTCTATTTATTTGAATAGAGATTTTGTAGATTTTTTTTCCCTGATGTTTTTGAATTGCAACCAGGTTTTTTTTTCAATTCCACCGACTAACAATGAACTAACCAGTGGTTCTCCCCGAACATTGGAACTGATCATGTTTGTGGAGAGAAAAGTAGGATTTGATTGGTATGTTCTCAATGTGCTCTTGGGTTGGTTGGTTTTAGGCATTGCAAAAAGCCATCTAAGTTGAGGTGAAGGAGTGAGGCAATTGTTTACAAAATGTGAATGAAATGTAGATTATCCATCCAAAAGAGCATACATTCATCCCGAAAGGAGTGATATTGTCTATAGAATATATAGCAAATCAATGATTACACCAATTGAAAGTAGGGGAATATATTGTTTGATATTCTCCCAAAAAGAATTGTATTGCTTTCAAGCAAAATATTGTTTAAAATCCCTCAATTGACACAAGTATTATTAATAGTTGTTTTTTTAAATATTTAATTGATTGACTAGAAGCTCCTTCATATTAAAAAAATGGTCAAATTTTGTTTGTCTTTTCTTTTCTTATACTGATTTTATGTAATTTTTCATTGACCTATTTTTGTACAAAACTTTTCAAGAATCTTTTTGACTTTGGATTTTGGAAATACATCATTTGTATTTTGGTACTGTTTTTCTTTCTTTTCTCTTTCAAAAGCTTGCAAGACTAGGGTTGCTACTTCCATTTGGCTCAACAATCAAGAGGTGTTTTTTGCAATGATCTTTCTATTCAAGTTTTCATCCAAGTTCCATTTTTTTAGGATTTTTGTTTAGTTATTTTCTTGATGTGTATAGCACTCCATTAGGATTGTAGTAACTTGCATGAGTCCCTATGAAATAAATACTACCGCTCATGAACAATTGCAAGGAAATGAATGAAGCTAAAGAATAAACATGAGTTTAATCTTTTTTAAAGTGTTTGACATGCATATAAAATAGATATTTGTTCTTCAATGCTTTAACCCTTAAAGGACACCGTGGCCATTTTTCAATTGATGAATGATAGAGCATCCTTTTACATAGGACAAAAGTGCAACTATTTATGCTTGGAAGTTTTTGTGATAAGGGGAGGTCTTGTACAATAGTTTGACTTCCAATTAGTGTTTTTGGATTTTTCTTAAGCCAATGATTCACATTGTACCCAAAAGGATGATTTCCATGGTCATCAACCCATCCTTCAAGGGTTAATAATTTTATTTTTCTTTAACCAAACCATTCAAGACATATCTACCCAAGGGGCTTTAAGTGTTTATATAATTTTAATCACGTACACAATAGGCATAATACAAACTTTAACCCCTAAGGGACCAAGTGCCCCCTAAAGGGACAAATGAACATTTGAGTAGGTTCTTTATAATCTCAATTTCTTATTTGTTTTTAGAATTTTTTTGGAAGATAGAAAAATAGATTAGCTTTCTAATAAAATTAATTTTATTCTAGTCAATGTCCAAGAGAAAAATTTATGCCACTCTAAGTTCAAAATGTTTTTTTCCAAGCAACAAAAAGAAATCACACCAATTCAAATTAAAAAATAATTTCATTTATTTTAAATAGAAGTATTTTTGTCTACATAGAAAGAATTTATTCATTCTATTTGAATTATTGATGAAAAAGTTTTGAAGCATCTTTTTTGGAAGTGGGGAAATGAAAGCATTTTTATCAAAAAATAAATTATAGGATTTTTTTTTTAACTCAATTTTCACAATTTTCATTTGAAGAAAACCATTTGAAATACTTAATTTGCCAAAGTAATTTGATAGAAAATGTATTTAAAAAGTGTGTTTTTATTAATGTAGCTAGGTAATAAATAGAAACTCATTGCAGAATGTTCAATACATGGACATTGAAGCTAGGGCATAAACTTGAAAATTCTATCAAAATAACTCTGAAAATACTTGAATTCTATTCTAAACTTCACCAAAGCATCCCCACAATTTGCTCAAGATAACTGCTCCTATTTGTGACTTGATTCAAAAATAGAGCCCTATAAATTCTTGCCTATAATGTGCATCCTTTATTCATTAGATCCTATAGCTTATTTTCATATATCTACTTTTAGCCTTTTCAAATATTTATAGTCTCTTCTTAAGTTATCCAAAAACGAATTCTAAAAATTTTTAGAATATTTTTTTGACTACCAACAAGGACTCAATAAAAACTTCTATAGTCCAACAAGGGTAACTATAATTGAATGACAATTCTTGAACCTCACTCATATGTAATCATTAGTCTTAGGGAATTTCGTGAATTTTAGATGATCCTTCAATTCAATCTTGTGATGGGGTTGATTGCTTTCAAGTCATCTTTTCTACATGTGTACTTCCCATGTGCTTATTGATGCATGGGGCCATTGTAATTGGCCCTTAGAAAAAGGTGCCCTACTTAAAGCATCTTTAGTCTTCCACTAGTAACTGCACACTGCAATGTTACATATTGTCTTAGTTCATGTCTGATTTTTTTGGTTGTTTCACTTCCCTACATAGGTGCCTCAACCTAGTTGTAGCACTTGGATCCTTGAACCCCTTGACACTTTCCATTCCCTAATCACAAGAGACTAATTTGTAGACAATACTAAACTCAACATGCTCCTTCTACCTCCTAATTGGTTTGGAATTGGCATAATTATATTGTCAAAGGTTTTGCTAGGTCACTTAGAGGGCACAATATAAACACAAAAAATGCCATTTGGAGGAAGAAATTGCAAGGCCCTTCAAATTGTTGAGCGTCTTGTAGGTTGCATTGAGTCAACATTTTGATTGTCATCCTTCAAAGTAAAGTTACATTGCCCATTTACCGCTTGCATTGAAGATACTCTCAATGACAAAATAGGGACAACCATTACACTAAAGGCTCTATACTAAATAGTGAAATTCGGTTGCCTTACCCCAAGAAAGTTAATTTACAAGGCATCATAGTCATCAAATACTTCTACAAATATTTCCATTTGTACACTTGGAGGTTCATAAGTCCCAATTACAACAATACTTAATTTAAAAGTGCATTCTTGTGCAAAAACAAAAAATATTTAAATAGTGTCAAATGTCGAGAAATTAGTGTGGGGCAACCGAATTTCACTATTTAGTGTAAGGACATGTAGAAAGTACACTCTTAGAACAGATTTCCTCGACTGCTTTAGGAGGACAAAGCCACAAGTAAGCTTAGGTGACCACCACCCGCTCCTGCAGCAGGAGGGACTCCAGTCACCGAAAATTGCTGGCCATCTCCAAGTGAATGGCTATGGCGATGGAGCTTGAAGGAGCAAATGAGCATCATCAGCCCTTGGAATGCATCGACCTGGCCTCTCCCCACAAGCTCGCCAACGCAGCCAGAATTCGAGAGGTGTGCACTTTCCTTCTCCCAAGTTTCAATTTCCTCAGTTGGGGAGCCCCCAATTCGAATCCCACAGTAACTGGAAATGCAATTCTTTGAAATTGATCGTGCTTTGCCCTTTAAATTCCTTCTTTCTTGATTTTTTGTCCAAGGTAACTCGAATCTGGAACCTATTTGAGCGAGGAAAATAGGAAATGCTGAGCTCTGTTGGCAGGGGGAGAAACAAACAAACTTTCAGAGCTGCATCTCCTGATTTGAGTTTCCGAGCATAATCTTGATGAGGACGCTGCGTTCTTAGGTGATCCAATGTCCAATGGTGAAGATGAAATTCTGGGAGGCTGAGTGTTAGAGAAAGAAATCAGAAAGAAGGGAGTGGCTATGGCTTGTAACTCACCTTCTGAATGACTTTAATTTTAGATCGAAATTGCTGGATGGTCCCGTTTACGGTAGAGGACACTGGAGATGCCGTCAGGTGTTTTTCTTTGAAAATGACTGTGTTTTGCTCTCGAAATTTGACTAGTCTTGAGTGATGTGGAACTAGAAGGATCTACGTTTTATTGTGGATTATCTTCGTATTTGTCGTGGAAGCTGTAGTATGAAAGCTATTCGAGCCTGATTGAGATTGTGAGCAAGGTGGTGAAGAGGATGAAGTTGTTGCAGTGAGCACTTATACTGCAGTTCCAACTTTCTTGGCAATTTTGCAGGCATGTGTGAGTGCCGGATTCTTCTACATTGTCAACCATGGCATCCACACTGATTTCCTAACCGAGGTTTTCGACCAAAGCAAGAAGTTTTTTGCGCTTCCATTGGAGGAGAAGATGAAGGTGTTTCGTGATAAGAATCAACGTGGCTACACGCCTTTTGAAGAGGATATGCTGGACCCAGGTCACCAGTCTCGAGGTACGGATCCTGATCGATCTTATAGAGACTGTCACAAATTTGCCTCCCCACCTTCTCATGGGCCCCTCCCTAAAACTCTGCCGGCCAACAATTTTGGCTCTCCTCTGACAAAAATGTTGCACTTTTTCATGTAGAATTCTTGGAACTCTTTTGACTTTTCTGCAAAGTTTGGCCAACTTCTTGTACCTGGAAATCCGACCTTTGTGGGTTTAAATGGAGGAAAATTGGTTGAAGAGCATACAAAAGAATTATAATTTTGCAATTAGACTGAAAAGAAGGTTATCTTCAATTGTTGATTCAATAATCCCACTTTGTCAGGAAGGATTTCTGGTCAACCATTGAAGAGAAGAATGGTTCACTAGCTCCTGCCACTTGGGAAGATAGCATGAAAGAGACCTCAGATAAATTAAATATTAGTCTGGTTAGTGTTGAGTAAAACTATTATGGCATTCTGGCTATGGAGCATCATGGTTTTTAATTGATACTGCAGGTGAAACGAAGGAAGGTTTCTACCTTGGTCTTTCAACTCCAGACAGTGATGAGCCTCTCTATGGGCCGAACCAATACCCCTCTTCAGGTAAGGTTGCTCAGCAGCTGAATTCTGGACTTTAGAGTAGAGACTGAAATGAGGAGAACGCAAAAAAAACGATGTTTTTGCCACTTCTAAAAAAATTCCATTGTTTGGAGCATCGTTTTGTTTGCTCCAAGAATGGAGTTAGTAGAGTAGAGTACCCGCCTGGAAGATCTGTAATTCTATATGGTATCAAATGCAACAAGTTCCTATGTAACAAAGTCCTCAAGATGACTCTATTGTACTTTAAGAAAACAAAAAACGAAAGGTCAATGAGATCGGAAGGAAGAAACCCTAAAGAATGTTGTGCTTCCTCCTCTGCATTGGCAAAATAGACCTTGAATCTTAAGGTCTGACATGTACTAAAATTAGGCGTCTGTTTCTTTAGTTTTGGAGCTTATTATCATCTCTTGTAAGCATCTGAAAAGAGATGTCTATACAATGCAGAGTTGCTGCCAGGATGGAAAGAGACTATGGATCGATATTATCGGGAATTAGCGTAAGTTTGTTCAGATAAAGGACTATGTTGGTGCATCTTTCAAGTTCTGGGTCTTGAATTTGTGACTTCATGAGGACGTACATTGTTCTAATCTTTAGTAACTTTGCAAATTTCAAAATTATTAGATTGAAAATAATGTACTTATAATTGTGTTTATGCAGAAAGCTCTCTAGGAGCTTGACATCGCTGATTGCATTAGCGCTTAACATAGAAGAATCCTATTTTGACCAGAAAGGACTTTTAGATAAACAAACAAGCTCTATGCGACTTCTTCATTACTCTGGTAAGTCATGTGATCTCCTCAACCATTAGGATATTTTTAGAAGCTTATGTTCCTAATCGGCTATTGCGTTCATAAGGAGGTCCTTGTGAGCCTTGGGGACTAAATGAATCATGGAATTTCTCTAAGGATTATATTCCAAGTCACTGGCTTATACTGTTGCCTCTTGCCTTGTGTATCTTTAGAGAAGACTCTGATGAATTTCCATTTTCATGCAGCGGAGAAATCTGATATTGATCGTGGGGAGTTTGGAGCTGGTGCTCATTCCGATTGGGGCTTTATGACCCTTCTTATTACAGACGACGTGCCTGGTCTTCAGGTCTATCCTCATGTCTTGAATTTTTAGGGGTTTATATATTTTTAGGCTGTGAAACTGTGTCTGGGTGTATTATGTGTTCAGATGAAATTCAATTTTACAAATTCTGTGATGATTGTAACCAATTACTAGTGATTCATTGAATATGATAATGTTGACATGGACAGTGTGCGGTGATAATGCAAATATGTTGACAGCAGACTGGATGATAATACTGTCAGATATGCAGAAACAAGGATGCAGTGCCTCAAGTTTGGGAGGAAGTTCCACCAATGAATGGGTGAGGCAAATCTGCAACAACTTACTGAAACTCATCTGAAAGTTTATTAAGATCTTCACCATTTGTTTTGTTCGGATGTATCAACCTCTTCACTTGTGGTTTCTCTTTTCAGGGCCTACATTGTAAATCTTGGCCAGATGCTTGAGAGATGGAGTAATGGGCTCTTTCGGTAATATACACGACTCTCCTGTTTGATTATCTTGGTTGTCTTCTAAAGTGGTCTTATCTGTTATATGAATAAAGCAATGCTCGGATGGCATATACTGTTCGGTAAACCCGGATTAAAAGCAATCTTTTTCTTGCAGTGCTACACTCCATCGAGTCATTGGCACGGGGGTTGATAGATACTCCGTAAGCACTGTGCATACCCTCAACACTTACCTTCTTTTGCTCTAAGGTAGAGGATACCCTCAAGTTAAGTATTTTGGGGGGAGATCTATAGAACAGATCTCTGCAGAGTTCTTTGGATACAAGAGCTAAATCCGTTATGAACAATTTTTTTATCACTATGTAGGAATTTCTTATGCAAGTTCAAAGTTCAAAGTTGTAAACCACTAAAAGTGACACATTAAGTGACTGGAGACTCCGTGAAATGAATGGCAGATACCTTTTTTCTTTGGGCCGAGTTATGACTGGGTGGTGGAGTGCCTCCCAACTTGCTGTTCGGAAACCAATCCGCCCAAGTGAGTGAAAACCTTCCCTTTTATGATATAATTGAGGAATAAATATATCTCGTCGAAATTTTAGTTTTGCTACCTGGTATAATTAGAACAGAATCTGGTGGATAACTACGTGTAACTTCACTTTATTGGTGCAGGTATCCTCCTATCAAAAGTGGAGCGTTTATCGTGAACAAATACAAGGAGACTCACAAGAACGCATTCCTTGGACTTGCATAGCCTTTTGCAGCTGGCCAGGTACTACGGTTCCAGGTATTTGATTTCGTCAGTTAGCAATCACACAGCTACTGCGGGCTACCATGGCACAAATAGTATAGCAAAGGAATGTATACTAACTGACTCTCAAACTAATTTGAAACATGCTGATTTACGTAGTACCGAGATCAAACCCCCTTGTCTTCCAATTCATGCTAAGTGATATAAACTCAGCTTAATGGTGACAACAACCATCTGTATGAGATTGCTCCTCGCAAATTAGGTGAGGTGAGCGCTACCACCAAATGCCGTATATTTTCTACAGTAGTACAATCTGTGTACCGTGTGGTTAAAATTAACAAGACTTCCATGGGCACTGTTCTTGCAGTAGAGAGTAGACTGACGATGCATAGTTTGCAATTTCAAAGTGATGACTTGAGCAGAAGTGAACCAATACCATATTGCTAATTTGGCCCTACTGATATCAGAGCTGTCCCACTTCAACTATTTAGTAGAAGTCGAGAGTGCGGCGTTTGAGAATCTAGGTTTATGCCATAACCATTGCAGGCGGAAGAGAGCCTAGCGAGATGTCCAAATAGCGAAAGATGTTCAACCAGTTGCTTATCTTTCTCGGCTTTCTGGCTAAGACCTGGGCAGCTATGTTTTGTCTACATTGTTATACATATTTCTCAAGAATTAGTTGAAGCACAATTTTTTAGTTTGCAGGGTTTAGAATTTTTATTTTAATAAGAAGCAATCAAAATTATCGAAATAAAGTAAATAACTGACTCGTCTTCGTCCTACGAATATCACACTCACTGAAGAGCTTTATCTAGAATGCTCTAGAAATGCCTCCAGGCTTTCGCATAAATTTGCTCATCAGAATTGGTTATGTAGCTAAAAGGAGTAGCGTAATGAATCCAGTCCACCATTTGTGTAAGACTTGCAGAAATTAAATCTGCGTTGGATGTGTTGCTGTTGCAAGCCCGCTCGTTCCCTCTCCAAGACGAGTTTCCTTGAATGTATTCATTCTGAGATCTGGTATAATTGGACAAGTCCGAGTAAAGAAGATCGAAAATCCACTTCTCAAATGGTTACCTCCCACCTACAGGTTTGAATTTAGGTCCGGCTTCCATGCAGAGTCAAGATTGTAGACAATTTGGAAAGCAATTTTCAAGTTTTCCAGAATGGGAATTGCTTTCGTCAAGTTTCATGATGTTCACATTTCCATGTGATTATGGAGAACATACATTTTAGGAGTAGCTTTGTCTTCTTGTCAAACTAAAAGTAACCAAAAAGTTCAAGTTCAACGTTAAAAATGAGTGTTTTGTGGAAGTTAGAAAGTTGCATCCCCCTCTTTCATGGGCCTCTCTCTATAATTTTGCCTGCCAACACTTCCAATTCTCTTCTTGTAAATAATGCACACTTCCATGTAAAATTCTGGAAAATTGTTTCTCTTCTACAAAGTTTGGCCAATTTCTATAAACAGAAATCTACTCTAATAGCTTAGAGCATTGTCACCCTTGCCCAGGCAAATTTACATGCCAAACCATGTGTGACGGGCTATGGATTAGGTGGTGGCAAGGCTCTCAAAATTAATAGTGTCCCAACCTTGAAGCTCATCAAACAAAAAGGAAGTCATAAAATAAGACTTTATTTTCTAAGATTCACTCACTTATGCTCCCAATGATGCACTTTTAGGGTCTTAGGGGACAAAAATATGACAACGACAATGAAAATCTATACAAAATAAGCTCTTCAAAATTCCAACGTGCCTTAGAAAACAATATTCAAAGCTTTGATTTAGGAGGGCCTTGTGCAATCAATTCCATTGGTTATATAGGGGTGGAGGAAGTTTGAAAGCCTAACCCCAACATTGACTATATGAGACTCATTGCCCATGCAAAGTAGGTGGCAATGCCTAGGGAGTGCTAGTAAGTGAGCATAGAATCTATGAGCCCATGAACCTACGAATCTATATATTTACAATCACCTTCTATAGCATTAGAGAAGATTTGAGGATTCAACATGCTTGTTTCAAGGTTGTTCCATGTGCTATCTGGGAACATTTGGCTGCTGGCTAGAAAATAAATATTAAAAATAAAATAAAATAAATAAAAAATCTTAGTTCTGAAATGCAAAAAAAAATTGAATTTTTTTTTGACATGGCACAGTCTTGGCCATGTCAAATTGCACCAATGGCGCAGTTCCTGTGTTCCCTGCAACCTAGGAACTCGCAGGCATATACAACCCTCAAATCTCCCCTAATGTTATAGGTCTCTCCCAGTGTTTTTTTTTGGACTAATGTCCCCTATGTTGGCTTCACTACACAAGCCAAATTTTGGAGGGACAAATTCATAGTGGTCAGATTTTGACAAATCTAGTGATATATCACCAAAAAAAACACTTTCATCTTACAGAGTATCTATTGTTATAGGTACATACATTATATACACCTTCAAATGGTTGTAGGTACATACCTATAACAAAATTCAAGGCTTGTAGGCTCATGCTCTGTACTCACTCGCTAACATTGTTGCTTAAATGAGGATCTACTACATACGCTCTAGGGAGAACAATGGTGGGTATGATATACTCACATTGTGATTTTGAAATTTAGGCATCATCTCTAACCAAGACCTCTATTAGATAACATTCTTCTTTATAAGATCCATTGGTTTAGATGTGCCAATTGCAGACCTACTTAGGTAAGATAGATGTACTTAAAAGTAGCACTTGTTGACTTCATGTTTTCCCAAGCTTGTATGAATATAATACAAATCTATAGAAACAATTGCATAGATGCACCTACTGCAAAACCATAGACTAACACACAATCAACTAGTCATGGAAACACCCCAAAACAACATACCATAAACTTGTATCATGTGCATGAGATTGGCCAACACAAAACCTGCCCTCATGACCATGACAACTTCATATAACCCCACATGCCTACTTTGTGTCCAACTACACTTGGATTTTTGTTGTTTTCTAGATGTCAAAGAAAGACTCTTTCTACTTTTAGGTACATTTCAAACTTTGTGGAATGCAATGTATCGGTGAAGATTTTCAATATTGTCTGGAACTTATTGGATGCAGATTTTTGAAGACGAAACACCCAAATTTTATATCTTGTTACTCGTTTCCCCTCTTGGAGTAAGCTGATGGCATGTCATCCTTAATACCAACCCTCGACAATGCCAATTTTTTGCAGCTCCACCTCCGATTAAGAAAAATGATCCCATGTGGTTTGCAAAAAAGGTAGTTTGCTCTAAAAGTGATCATGACATAGTGGTACATTTTTCTTTCTTCAATGTATGAGAAGTGTACATTTCTCAAGAGGTGTTTGCTTTTAGTGACCACTTTGTTTCATCTTCAAAAATTTGTATCTAATTCTATGAAAGTCCAAAAAATATAAAATGACTTGGATTAGATGCCAATTTTGTTTTTCTTCTTAAGAAAATTTACTCACAATTGTTTCAAGGAATTTAGCTTCTCCAAAAGGGCAATCAACAGCTAAATGGTTGCTTTAAGAGTAGACTACCTTAGCATCGCACTTAGCGAATTGGAAGGTCCTTTGGCCTCAATAGTAGCTTGATTTTGAGGACACTAGAAACTCATGTCACACCAAATAGATTCCTTATAGATTCTCATATGATTTGGACTCATCTTATTGAACAAGTTCCTCTCACTTGAATTGTGCTCAATTTTTTTTGGCATTTGGTACAAAAAACATACACTTATGAGTTTCATTGCCCCTACTTAACTACAAAGTGTATACTTTTCATCTACATAATAGTGCAAGATAGAGTTGTCATTGGGAAGGTGGATCACCGTTGGATATTCCCTTTCAATTTTCCAAATGAATATTGATTTTTTTGGAGGCATTTGGAAGTAGGATGGCAAAGCATGCTCTTATGCATAGAGGGAGTCCTCTTCCCTCAGGTCTGGTATGATGTGAGGGCCTTGGTTTGAAGGCAAGGGCAGGAGCTTAAGCCTAAACATCAGGGCCTTCACATCACAGGAGATCTCAGGGAAGAAGACTCCCTCTGCATTTAACCCCTCACCGCCCAAGGGGACCAAAAGTGTCCTCAGGTCAAATTCAAAGTGCTGTAACTTTTACATCCGATGTCCGAATTTAATAAAACTTGTTGGAAAATTTGTGCTCTCTCTTCTAGTTTGTGTGGTAAAATTTTCAGATCAATAAAAGATTTTATGAATTTTTGGAAGCCAATCGAAGTTCAAAAGTTCAATTTGAGTTCACCAAATTGAATTTGATGGCTACAACTTCGGGGGCTGGTATCTCCTTCATCCAAAGTTCGTTTTCAATCAAATTTGTTGAATTATGTTCTCCTTAAAGTCTTGTTATTGTGGTAGAATTTTCATATCAATCCAAGTTGTTTTGAATGTTTGAGAGCAATTCGAAGTTCAAAATCTTGACATTTTTGGATTACAATGAACTTCGGCAGCTTGTTTCTTCTACATACAATGTTTGTTTCCAATAAAAAAAATTGTAAACGTTGCGCATACTAGTCTATTTTGTGTGTATAAAATTTCATATCTATCCAAGAAGTTATGAGTGACTGTGAAGCATTTTAGTAGAATGAGGTTCAAGCTTAGATGTGTTTTTTGCAACTTTTCTTGCTATTTTTTGACATTTCAAAGTCATTTTGCAAACACAATGAGTCAATTGAATGATTTTTTTTCCATCAATGTGTTTTTATGCTGATTTTGAATCACTTTATAGTTTAAAGTTTCTTCATTTGAGTAGATTTAGAAACGAAATTTCACCTCCAAATGTATTTTTAGGAAAAATTCAGCATCCTTTTTCAACACGAAAACATTATAATCTTGCAATCTATGCCGTCAAATGACACCAAATTTGATGCACTTTATCTACAACAAGTGCACTACAAGATTGTATGGTTGAGATCTCTATAACTCAGTGAAAATTATATCTATATCACTTCAAAAGAAATGTTACGTTTGAACCTATTCAGGCCTTGGGCGGTGAGGGGTTAAACAATGGGCAACCTACTTGCCTAAACTACCCAAAGTTTGTGTAAGTGAGGCTCCAAAAGCTTTAGGTTGGCATGATCTTGACATTTTCAATACATGAGCATTCTTCATGTTTGTGCATCATTCACTTTTGTCAACATTTAAGGGTTAACCCTTCAAGGATAGTCTGGTGATCATAGAAATCATGCCTTTTGGAACTGTGTGATATCATCTACTTTAAAAAAAACAAAAAGATCCATTGGATGTCAAAGTACTATAGAAGATCTCTCCTTTCCACCCCTAATTCCAAGGATGAATAGTTGCATTTATGTCCTATACAAGAGAATTCCTTGTCATCCATCAGACACAAAATGTTCGTGTCAACATCTAAGGGTTAAGGTACTATTTTCTTCAATTTTGTGTTTGTAGAGTTTGTTATTTGATTTTCTCATTTTAGAACATCATTTCTAATGGCTTTGGTGTATTCATTTTGGAGCACAAGATTAACTAACGTATTGATTTGTATTTGGTAATTTCTTACCTTATCAATTATATTTTACAAGTTTCTTATAGGTTATATTCTATTTTCAATTTTGATTGCTAATTTGTGAATTTAAATAGAATTTGATCTATTTTAGGGCCTATGCTATAGAATGGATGCTTTGATTATTCCCCTTGCACACATCTACAAATGAGTAACTCTATCCCTTCAAATGGAGATTCCAATTTCTATGAAGAGATGTCGATCTTCTAGTCTAGAGGTTGAGATTGATTGACGGCCTTAGAGTTCCTCCTAACCTCTTTGATTTACAACCATTCCTAAGGAGTAGTGAGCCAAGCTTGCCTAGCAATTTGTCAATGAGTTTTGAACCGTTGAGCTAAACTACTTTGCTTGAAATGTATAATTCACTTGAGGATGTTTTTGAGATTGTAAAGCCAAGCATTGATGTTTCTATATCGAGTCTTCTTATAGAGTCATATTCATCGTCAATTTATGGTTTAGTTCCTATGTCTAAGACCATAGTAGATAATGCACCTGTAGTAAGATGAGACTATAGATATTCTAGGTTCATCAATCTGGTTTCAGACATTCGTGGTTCCAATGTGTCTTGATGCTTTGGTAAGAAATCTTAAGTCCTTTGTGATATTATCAATTGTAGTGCCATCAACTCACCCTAGGCACAATTTCTCTTATGTCTACATTGTTGGTCAGTAATGATGATATCCTTGTGGCTTTTATAGAACGTAACACTAACTTTGATCCAACCCATGGGGGTATTCTTTTTAAACCGGAACCACATCAAGAACATGTTTCTAACAATACTCTTGATGGCATGTCCTTAATTACCTATATTCCTTGACTCCAAGCCATTGACAATGTCCTACGAGCTTTAGAATATTTCAAAAGGTGATTGATGTCATAGTGTTCAAGCATAGAAATGGACCTAGAGAGGGTCTAATGAATTATGGTTGTTTAAGGGCTATTCTATTGAGAGAGACAGAGTATTTGTCAAAGGAGGAAGATGTAATGCCTCTTGTAGACATGCTACAAATGTTTATGTTGCAAATCACAAGAAAAACAATTAATTGTATCATTTGGACTCATGAGTTAGATTTTGGTTTTGAGTTCATATTTCATAATTTGCATAGTCATGTGATCTTGTTGTTGTTATTTTTTTATTAATATAATTAAAAGATGATTTCTAATACTTAATTCATATTGGTTTCTTATTTTATATTACTATATTGCAAATATGTTTTGAGCTTTAGGATGTACTATTTGAGCTTGTGAAGTACAACAATATGTAGAGTTGTCTACAAGGTCTAGTGTCCCTTTTCTACATTTTAGCCAATTCACATTAACACCTTGTGAAACTAGCTATAGATATAGTTTTATGAATGTAGATTTAGGAAGACCAATATTCTCATTTGATCTTTGGAGAGAGACATGTTTAGTTTAGAGGATGCATCTATGATCCTATGAAGCATCCATTTTACTCAAATAAAAGATAATTTGTTTGTTTTTGTATGAAATTTTTTTTCATCAAAGGTGGGCTCGAATTACTTTAGTCTGAGAACAACTTGTTTGAGTTGAATAAAGATCAATTCCAAAAGCAATTTTTGAGGGGAGGTCTCTTGAAGTGTTGTAATTAATTCACTAGCATATTCATTAATGTATTGTTAGAATATTTTATAAGTGATTTGTGTTCTATTGATCCATATTCATCCCAACCTTTGTACAAAGTAGAAGGTTGATGCCCACCATTGTAGTACCAATAGTTTATGTAAATATATTCATTGTAATAATCTGGAAGTGATACAAGCTTAGATGACCTTTATCTCCTATTGGCCTCTCTTCATCCAAAAGAATTCGTTCATCTTTAGTTCTTCGTACTAAAAGCTAGGTTGAAATCCTATGATCATGAATCCTAAGAAGACCAATGGATAGAAATATACTTAATAATATCAAGATAGCTCTTGTTGAGGCTATGCCTTTCTTCAAAGGCAAGGTGAGAATTATGAAGAAAATTGGTAGAACTACTTATATGTTGTTGATGGAGGAAACTTTCATATTTGTAGATAAAAGATTCGTAGTTGCTAGCTAGTTACATAGATTCAAAATCCTATTGAAAATACAACAAAGAGAAAAATGTTTTGTCTAGTTGTATAGTGCACCATGTAATTTTCAAGAAGGTCATTTTGTTTTTTGATGTATACACTAAGAAAATCAACTAGCAATGAAACCTTAAGGTTTACAGAGATTAGGATTGGGAGGAAAGGGTCGATTGGTTGTTCATTGTTTTAAAGTAGACTATAGGGATTTTATTGAATCATTTGATTGGTTGCAGATAAATATTTGATATCGTTTTTTCTCCTTTGATTCAAGGTTATGATTCTATGCAAAGAATTTCTATCAGATTGGAGGCAATTGGCAACAATTTGGAACACATGATTGGTAGGTGTGGATTCCAAAGGATAGCTTCATATATTAAAGCTAAAACATATGATAACAAGGAGTACATTTGTGAGTTGTTGAAAGTTGAAGACAATAAAAGAGGCCATTCTATCCATGACAACGCCAATAGTTAGATTATAAATTTGGTTTGATTACAAATGCATGAACAATGTTGTTGAGATCTTGAAGCTAGTGAGATCTAGTGTAGAGTAGAGTATAGTATTGTTTTGATAAAGATTTTTGGTGTAGCAAAGAATTTGTAGCAAAGCTTTTCTTGTGAAGGTTTCTCCTTCATGGTTTACTTGACAAGTTTTTTACACTAGATTTGACATTGATTTTTCAATTTTTAAACAACAAATGGATCATTCTCTTTCCCAAAGTTTCACCTAGAATCTCAGTATGAACATATGCTCAATAAAATAAATGCCCAAAAATTGTACAAATATTATTTGAAATGCATTCTCAAAATAATTATAACAAAAAAATCAATAGACTTTTCCTAAAAAAAGGGTTATAAAAGATTTCTATATGCCTACTTGCAACATATTGTGTAAGTCTCAATGTCTTTTTGGCCCTACCATATTAGACAATTTTTCTTTAAAACATATATGACCTATTAGGGAAAGCAAACCAAACAATGTTTAATTCCTATAGGATTGCAGGTGAAAAAACATGTGTTGCAAAAGTGACCTAGTGGCCTTGCAGTCCTTTAGAGGTGAACAACAAGGGACAATATTATGATTATTTATAGTGACATTATAATACTCTCAACAAGTAGTAATATGCTACATGTCATTTCGAAGTTCTTTTTGATTCACCAATATGATTTAATTGTGCAGAGAATTGTTTGATACAAGCTCTCACTACTTGGCCTAGGGCTTCAAAACTTCTTTGCTGCTATTAGTGAATGATGTATTTGGAGAAAATCCTTTACTTGAGGAACATGCAAGGCGCTAAACCCATCCTACAAACTAGACCCAACAAGGTGAATTTAACCCCTAAAGGACCGAGGCACATTTCAAACAGAAATTGTAAAAAACTACCGCTTTTTAGGGTAGGGAATAAAAAAATGAAAAAAAAAAGTTTTTTTTTCAAAATTCTACCATATAAATTTGTACTAGACTACTATGGGAAAGTATAGAAAAAATTTCATAAACTTTGACCATATGGATTGAAAGATTATAATGTTTGAAGTTAGGAGAAAAAGTTTTTTTTCAACCTTGCTTGACAGGGCCAGCAGCCTTTAACTCCTCCTAAAGTGAGATTTTTACACTGCACGTGGTTATTTTTAAAAAAAATTGCATCTTGTATCATGTAAATTACATATCTACCTTTAGAAGTAGAGGAGGTGTTTTGCACATGCTGCCCAAAATTGCCCGGATCAAAAGTTATGCTGCCAAAGCTGCCTAAAAAGTTTAGGGCAGCATAACTTTTGATCTGGGCACCCGATCTGAAAAAAATTACATTCCCACTTAGGGGGTACATGTTTACACCGTGTATCAAAATTTGAAGAACATCCATTACAAAATGACTTCATATGCACCTACCCGAGATTAGTTGCATACATTCAACGGTCATTCGGTCCTTTAGGGGTTAATGTTCTACAAAGTAATTGTGGAAAAAAAAGTCCCCTATTTTGAGCCATGTTAATTCTTTCAAGCCTTTCAAGCTAATTTGGGGCCTCTAATTGCAAATATAAATTCAATATTTATAAATTTTATCATATGTGACAAATAAAAAAGTCTTATGTTTTCCCAAGGGGTAAATTCAACCTAATAGGCCTAGTTTGTAGCAAGATGCTAAATCCATCCCATGAAGTGGAACAAGCAAGGTAAATTTTTTGTTCTTTGGGGGTAAAAGTAAAAAGAAAACAAAAAAAACAAAAAACTATTTTATGACTAATTTGGGGTATGTTCCTAGCAACTCAACTAGGGTGGATTGCCCCCCTTGCTCGTTCCTAGCAACTCAACTCAACTATTTTTTATTTATCGTGCATGATAAAATTTGCAAATTTTGAATTCATATTTGCAATCAATGACCCCCAATTAGCCAAGAGATGTACAAAAGATAAATTAATGAAGCTCAAAATAGGGGGTCTTTTTTTTATATGCACCCCTGGATTGACTTGGGGGGGATGAGCAAGGGGGTCAATCCACCCTAGCTAGCAACTCCATGCTTAAGGTAGAAGCACCTAAATGCAACACTTGTTTTGGATCTCTTGATATGGAGGGTGTGTACAAAAAAAATGATGTACGTGTGTTAGGAAATGGTTTAGGAAACCAACAAAATTGGTCTCATATTTTTCGAAGCTTATATGAATATTATTCGAATTTTTGAAAAGTACTTTGTAGATGCACCTATTGTGGACACTAGACTAACACCAAAGTGGGCATAAAAACACCCAAAAGCAACACTCTCTAAACTTGGATCAAGTACAAGTGATTGGTTGCTTCTTGGAAAAGTGACAACTTGTTGGAACCCCACATATCTACTTTGAAACCCCACTTGTCTACTTTGGGCCCACAAGTGTTTGGATTTAGGGTTTTTGTTTGTTTGTCATCAAATGGATCATGTTACATTTAAGGTAACTCAGCCTATGACAATCCAAATGGGAGCCAGCCCATTACATGCAAAAATATTCTAGAAGTGTACATTTCAGAACTAGAATGTACACTACTATTATAATTTTGCATGTGATAGGCTGGCTCCCATTTGGACTGTCATAGGCTGAGTTACCTTAGGTGCTTCTACCTTAAGGTAGAAAGTGCAAAAACTACCCATTTAAGAACATTTTGGCTTAGGATGCCTTCTATGCTGATCAAAGCATTTTCTAACAAATTTTCAAAGAAAGTAGAGAGGGAGACACATCCATCACAATTTGATTTGTGATTTTCAGAGTTAAATTGCATTAGATATGATTTTCTAAAGATCACAGGTAGTAGGGTGCTTTTTGAGTCCATAGGTACTACCATAAAATGTCAAACACTTGCCCTTTAATGGTGCAAATGGAATCCAAAAATGAAGGTGTGCGAACCTTAAACTGCAACAACAACATGGTGCATTTAATTGTCTAGGATGACACAAAATCTCCCACCACTCATAACTCCACATTATGTAAACTGAAATTTTGTCAACTTCCTAATCAAACTCAATCCCCAACCATTCCTAAAACTGTGCCATGAGAATCCCAAATTGACACCAATACTTTAATGGGCCATTTTTCATTCCTACAGTGACAATTCTTGGTACACTCTAGGAACAGTACTTAGAGCATGGGCAGAGTTTGCACCTCCAACCTTACTTGGAGTCCATGATTGCAATCATGAACTCAAATTTTGCAAATTTTATCATGCGTGGCAAGTAAAAAAATTCCTGTGTTTTCCCCCGGGGTAAATCCACCCTGCTGGTTCCACTTTGTGGGACGGGTTTATTAGTGGCCTCCCAGTTCGTTGGACAGGTTCAGTGTCTTGCGAGGAACATGGCAAAATGCATTGTATTCGCTCTTTGCCACTTGCAGAGTTGTAGTAGTGCTAATATTGAATTGAATGTACTGTAGGTTGAGGTTCCATGTACCTTATTGATTGGAGGTCCTGCGGCCACGAGTTCAGTTTTGAAACTTACTGTAATGAAATGAGTTAATATTTTTATTTTTTTTTATTTTTTTATTTTTTTAAACAAATGGACAATTTCCATTGATAAGAGTTAATACTTTTGAGACCGCATAAAATGAAGACTGAAGCGGTTTTAGGGCCAGGGTGAATTGACCCCCTCATTGCCCCGATTGTGGATGGATGGATGGAGGGGATGAGGGGACCATTCCCCATCCGTCCACAACCCTCCGACCTCACTCCCACCTCCCTCCGACTTCCGACTTGCTCTGCTCCCCTGCGACCTCCCTGCTCCCCTCCGAGGCTCCGACCTCTTCCTTGCTCTCCTGCCACCTTCTCAATTTCAAACTCCAGCGTGGAATTTCGTGTTTTCAAGGACGTTTAATTTGACTGGACCAATGTTTCCCTTCCAAAAATTCAAAAACTCGTTGCACCTTAAGTTACTGACTTCATGAAGTAATTATTCCTTGTGATTTCTTTTCATATGAAATCATTCTTTTTAAAATTAATAAATCTATTAAATTGAGTCCTTCATGGTTTGTCATGTTGCATAAAAATGTAGAGGTGTAATAAGAAATTGTGCTTGCTTTCTTAACTTAGTGTAAAAAAAAAGGCCTACTTATTAATTTTTCATTGAAGGGAAGATAAGTTGTTTTTCAATTCAAAATTTTGAAAGAAAGATTTCGTTTTTTTTAATATAAATAAAACTTCCTATTTTTTTTTTAACAATATCTTTCACACTTTGAGTCTATATTTAGAATTTTCAAACAATCATATCTAAAAAAAATGGAAAAAACTAACAATGGAAGTGTTTAGATGTCAGAAGATTCATCTTGTAGATAATTTTATTTATTTGTATGTCATTTAATTCACACTCAAATATTAGCCAAAAGTTATTTTGGAATAATTTTGAAATAGAGATCGTAATCCCCTAAAGACAAGGTAGTCCAAATTTCCAAAATAATAGAGATGTATGAAGAATAATTTGATGAAGACTTTAAAAAAAATTGTAAAGTAAGATTCATAGATTATGTTGATACAGTTATATCAATTGCTACACTAACTAATATTTCTCAATAAAACTTGAAACCAAAAATTGATAATTCTTTCTAAAATTCATTATAGATTGAATTTTGGTGATTTTTTCACAAAATATTTCTTTAAGTTCCATATTCTAAGTTCTAATTCAATCCAGTGATCTTTTAAGATTTTGATTTTACTTATTTACTCAAATCATTTTTGAAGGGGCATTTTCTAAACTAAGAAGATCAATTTTTGAGGCCAAACATATTTATAACTATTGAACTATAGTAGATTTGTAATGTGAAGTTGTGAACATCTATACCAAAAAAAAATGTGGGAACCCTACATAGGAATGTACAAATATTTAGAAGGATGAAAAAACAACGATTTTGTTCACTCAAGATATGTTTGTGTTCATATATTGTTCAAAATTTGAATGCATGATTTTTTAGGGGTTTAGTTCTAGATAAATTTTTGCAATAAAAAAATGAATTAATTTAAAAAGAATCATAGCTTATGTACACATTAAAGTTTCTACAAGTTCTTCTATATGTTAATAATTTCATAAAAAAATTCATTACAAATCTTGTTTCAAAATGATAAATTAAATAGTAATTGTTGAATGAGTGCAAGGTACACTCAAAATGAAGTCTTTTTTCTAAAGCCATTGAATTTCTTGTAGTTTGAAAATTGTCTAGCATAAGAATGCTTGGATTTGAAATTTGAATAAATAAAATAGACCCAATTGAAATGAAAACAAAAATTATAGAAGTCATGATAAATCTAGTGTATTAAAGAAGATTATGCAATGATCACATGCATTCATTAAATTTTGTGTTGGGCCAATTTTGTACTCTGGATTGAGAATGCCTTGAGGTCCCACCCATACAATTTATGAGCTATGAAGGGATAGATTCTAAGCTTCAATTCAAAAAGAAGGCACCTTTGCGAATTTGACTAGCTTGCATGCAATCAAGCCTTGTTGCCATTCCAAAATACATATAAATTGAAGAAGAATTCAAATGAAATCTTAAAAAAGATATAAAGTTGCTTTGAGGATCTAGATAGAGTAAGGGTTTAGGCTTAGAGTGATCCGCTTTTAAACTTAACTTGGAGTCTGATTCTTGAAGACCCTACACACAAAATTGCACAGCATACTTGCTCCCAAGTACAAACCTCCAACACAAATGTCTCTCCAAAACTGCCACCCTGAATTTCAAACCTAGAAACCATCTCATAGTCCCTTGTCCAAAACTTACAAAGGGGAGTTTTCTACATATCTAGACACATTCTCTAAATAACACCGGTTGAGCAATATGACAAATGTAATTCAGTAAGAGCTACGCTAGATTGAGAACACAATAGAATTCTGCAAGTAAAAAGATCAGATAGCACATATCCCTCCTTGAATGGATCTTGCTCTATACTTTTGTTGTGCAAAATTATTCGATGAAAGCTCGTAAATTTACCGACTCTTAAGATTTAAGATGTCATGAATGGAATAGTGCTGTACCTGGCAGCATAGAGCAGTACGTAGCCAGAACTTCAATTCAAACTTCAGATCCACTAGATCCGACACTCCAAACTCCAAACTTCAAATCTGACTCATATTGATGGAACACTCCAAATTACAAACTTTAGATTCGACTTCCTTTGATGAAACATTCCAAACTTCAAACTTAAGATCTGACTACCACTGAGGTTCAGATCCAAATTTCACGGAGCATTGGCAAGATTGAGGCAGCTCTCCTCGGTACCACCAAAACTCTAAACTCAAACATTAAAACATAGAAATACAAGCATTTGGTTCAGATCATCCTGTCTATGCTCACATTCGGAGCAAATTCGGTGAAGATCGGCATTCGGAGAAGCAAAAAATTCTTCAAATCCGGATCAGCCAGAACGTTCGAGCGCAGAGGGGACAAGTTGCAAGGAGTAGGTTGGATGGGCAGGTCGAAGGGGAGCAGGTCGGAAGGGAGGAGGTTGGAGGGCAGGAGGTCGGGGCGGGATGCACAGTGAATGGCCTCCTCATCCCCCATCCATCCACATTCGGGGCAATGAGGGGGTCAATTCACCCTGGCCGCGGAATAGGATCGTTACGACTCATTGCGCAGTTGGGTTTTCAACCTCGACGACGGCGTGAAAGTGAAATTTATTCCTTTGTGCCCGCAAACACAGAACTCGAATTTCGAAATGCAACCAAACATCTTAAGTTCAGTAGAACTGTCGATGTTGGAGGACTGGCAACATTGCACTCACGAGGTCATCCTAGGCCAAATTCGCTTTTGCAAGGTCCAGTCCCCCAGATCTGAAACACCCAAGGCTCTATGGAACCCGACTGTAGCTGTATCACGAGGCTTTCACACATTTTCCGTGGCGACCATGAGCTCGCAAATCGAGGTCTTGTTGCCATTAATAATAAGTTACTCCAACCACTGAGCAAGCGGAAGTAGACAGTAAAAGCATGCAACCGTTAATCCTTGAGGATTTTCTCTGTGGATCAAAATACATCCACGCGATTACGTGAACGATCAAATTTCGGTACCCGCGACTAACACTTGGCGATGGAAGATGCCGCCATGAAGCGCGAACATCATGCAAGCCCAATACGACGAACTCCTATTCGCGAAATCCAAATTCCTAACAGTAATAAGTTAAGTTATAGGACAAAGCCATGGGGTGAGCGTTCCACAAATTCTCAAACAATAATTTCCGGAACAGTAACAGTAACAGTAACAGCTCCTAGATGCTAGTGTCTTATTCCCGACACCATGTATTTAAACATTTAAACTCCTGTACTCTATCCTCTTCGATCCCCTGTTTTTGCGAGCAAAGCTGAGGCCGTCAAACGAACAGATGCGACGTGCAGGGTCATGGTCACCTGGCGGAGAGCATCACACGTCAGTGCGCGAGACATCTGGTGGCTGGTAACTGCTTACAAGCTGTTACCCATCTCCAATCGTTGGAATTCACGGGCCATGGATTCATCACACCTACGCAATTCTATTAACGGTAGTATTCAGTACTGTAGTAATCAACCATGTTCTGTGAAATCGACAGAAGCCAAGAAGTGCAGGACAAAGTGGCAACAATCTCGGAAGCTGTGCAAGCATGAATTTCCGCGAAGGAATTAGATGCTCTCTGGAATCTATCCGTCTCTGCACGCGGAAAACTTCCACGAGTTCATGAAGCAAAACTTCAGAGTTGCAAACCCTAAAAGACGAACCTCCCTTATTGCACTGCCTCGGGACAATATTATGTCCGTGATAGTCAAAGGAGGTGTGACCATTAGAATTGAATTCGCAGGTAGAAGAGTGAAAAGGGCTACCAGTACACAAGTTAACCCTTAAAGTCCCAAGAGCCCCTTTGGGGTTTGGGGTTTTCTTATGATCTCAATTTTTGGCATGATATTGAAATTTTTTTTTCAAGATAGGAAAACTGATTAGCTTTTTGGAAATATGATTTTTATTTCAAACGGTGCTCATGAATAAAAGTTATGCCAGCCAAACCAAAAAAACAAGCTAAGGTCGACCAAAAACTCAAAATACTTAATGACTTTTTAAAGAATTATTTGGTTGCAAAAGAATTCAATTTCTTCACTTTAAATGCTTATATCATGTAATCTATATGGTTGAAGTTTTTGAAATTCTTCAATACACTAGTCTAATGCAAGATCTTACAATTGGATATGCAAAGAAACAAATGTTTAAAGTTTTTGCTCATTGCATTGGAAATGGCAATTTAGAGTGAGTTTTTATAATAAAAGTGGGCTTAGGGGAGAAATAATTTAGAATGATTATACTCTTCATGTGTGCTAATCCTAAAAATATATGGTTGGAGTTCATTTCTCTCTTTGCAATACATGGAATAGTCTAAGACTCTTCTTACATTTTATGGTGAATTCCTAAAAGACTATAACAGTTGACCCCCAAAACTCCCAAATTGTCATTTTCTATTGCAAAAAGAAAAAAGATGAAAAGTTTAATTTTCTATGTACTCAATCGTAGGGGCTTGCTCTAGACAAACATATGAAAGTGTGGAAGAAATTTTAGAAAAATTTACCATATAGATTGCAAAAAGAAGCATTTCAAGTAAGAAAATACACTATTTTTTGCTCCATTCCATACTAGATTATAAGATTCTATATCCTTGTAATTTAAGATTTTGCACTACAAAGTTTTGAAGTAAAGTTTATAGTAGAGAATTGAGTTGAGAGTCTAGGGGAATTTTGATTTCTTTTTAAACATTTAATTTTCATGATTTATAAAATGTTAAATAGAAGTCGATGGAAGATGGAAACAAAACCTAAATTGTTAATAATTCAAAGATAGAATTGAAATACAACAATCATAGCAATGAGATTGTTCTACCAAGCAATCTAAACTTTTTTGGGGGATAAAAATTGTGAAAATTGAGTTCAAAAAAATCTTTTAAGTATTTTGGGAAGAAAATGAAATGATTGCTTAAAGTCAATTCATAAATTTTACATCAATAATTCAAAAGATGCCCACACTACCCGAATTGTTTGGATTCTTTTGGATAGCATAACTTTTGATCTAAGTATTTGATCACAATTTTTTTTACATTCTCATGGAAGGTTGTCTCCATTTTGTGTCAAATTTTCATAAACATTTGTTCATTTTGTGTTTCATCATCACCTACCCAAATTCCAAATGCTCCTTCAATGGACCTCACGAATCATATAGTTGAAAAAAAAAAAAAAAATTGTTTTTGCAACTTACTTGGATGTACTTCATCTATTCCTTTTAGCTTTAATGGTGAACTCTTGAAAACATTCATAATCTAGATAGTGGATGTTTTCTCTCTTGGAGGTTAACTTTGGGAAGATAAGGTCCCCATGACCAAGGTAGTTACCAAAATACTCCAATTTTTGAACCAATAGGTGCATTCTTTGTCTCTATAGTTATTAGTGAAGTTATAGAACCTTTCAAGTCTACAATGTCTTTATAGGATCAACTCATAAAGAAACTTGTGAACCTAAGGAACATTTTTAAAGGCAAACTTAAATTTTCATATTATTCTTAATTTAAATGTTGTTGATCCTTCAAGACCTAACAACTTTTTGACAATGAAGGTTTTGAAGTTTGACTTTGATATTTTTTGCATTCAAATTTGTCGTTGAAATTTTTAATTTTCACCATACAAAAGTGAAGACAACTTTGTCCATATACATGGAATTAATTGTAAAAATATTGACCATTGCATTTTTAGATTATAACAATTTTGGATGATCGGCTTATAGGCAAAAATACAACTTTGGATAAAGAAAATTTATAAGAAGAAGAATAATACTTTTTTAACCCCTCCAAAAAAATTGTGTTGAAATTTAAGACGAATGTAATATTTTTCATTTTTTAAATGAAAAATTTAAAAAAAAATTCTCAAATTCGTACACAATTTCAATCCAAAGAGTAGATAACCAAAACTCACCAAATTAGATCCTACAGAAAATTTGAAATTTTATGTATTTTTCAATTTTTTCAATTTAACAATTGATATTATTATCAAATTGTTTCGAGTATCTTCAAAAGAATTGGAATTAATCTAATTTTTTTTGTTCTTAATTACAGCACATTTAACCTTGTGTTTTGAATTTAAAATGATAAAAATAAAAATTGGAAAAATAATCTCCAAATCATGTTTGTTTGTGCAAACCAAAGACTAAAAATGTCCAAGAAAGTTTTTTTCCATCCCTCTTTCCTTTCATTCTAAAAAAACTATTTTTGCTCCCTTTTTCTACAAGATTACATTTCCTAATTACATTCTCAAATACTTCTCACATTGAAATTTTGAAAATGCAATAAGTATATCAACTTCTTACTCCACAAGATCATAATTTACAAAATATTAAGATTTGTTTCACCCTACCAAGAATTTGCCATTGAAAATTTAAAAAGCACACATAGTGTCCTCTTAATATTTTGAGAGGGGGTGGGGGTGGGGTAAGCTTTACTAAGGAAATATGGCTTCAATAACATACTTTTTATTCCATTCTGTTTTTTCAAAATAATTAAAATTATAATTTTTGTGATGCTTTGAGGATAGCATCTTGATAGTTCACACATTAGAAGAGATTTTGGGCCTATAGAAGCCCGCGAGTTCCCCAAAGTTCCTAGACTTTGGGAACATGCCACATCAGCAATCTAAAGTGATCAAGCCCATGCTATGTCAAAAAATTTTAATTACATAATTGATATTTCTTAAGAAAATCTGAAATTTTTTTTTAAATCATTTTTCAAATTTATAGTAATTTTTCAAATTTTTGAGAAAATTTCTTTTAATTTTTTTCAGCTAAAAAATTTTAGCGGTAGTGGCTAGTTCATTGTTCCTGGATAGCAACTTGGGGAACACCCAGGGGAACAACTCTAAATCATCCCTCCTATGCCCTTACCCCTAACCGTACACTACTTTTGAACTTTTTCTATCAAATTTTTTTGGTGTAAATTCAATGAGTACACAAAGTATACCTTGATGTTTGTTTCTATTATTTCCATTTTTATAAAATCATACTATTTTAAGTATTTTTGTAATTACTAAATTTTTTATAAAGAAATGACTTTTGAAATTTATATAAAATTCATTTTGATGTATTTAGTTATGTAAATATAAAACAAATTTTTGATATATAATAATACATGTGAAAAATATTGAATTTTTGAAGTTTGTATTTTAATATTGAAATCTAATTAAGTTTAATCAAGCCCAAATATGGAATGTCCTTTTAACCCTTGAAGAACCTTTGGACAAAAAGTATCTCATGGATAACTTCATTGTTCACTATAAAAACAAACAATGCACCTATTGATCCAATAATTAGAATATTTTGGTGACTACCTTGGTCATGGGGGCCACATCCTTCCAGGATTAATCCTTAAAAGATGGGTTGGTTAAGGTGGAAATTATCCTTTTAGATACAATGTGAATCATATGCTTTAAAAAAACCTAAGAGCACTCATTAGAGAATGAACTATTATGCAAGACCCTCTCCTTATCACACAAAATTCCACAAAAGAACATATGCACTTATATCATACATATTACAAGGATTCTCTGTCATCAATCAAATAATAAACATCTATGGCATCATTCAAGGATTTAGCATTAACTCAATGATCAAAAAAATTGATGAACTTCATTCAATATAAAAGAAATGTTTAAAGGTTTTGACCATTTATTAAAACAATTTTTCAAATACCTATCTACATGTTGCACTTTTGACATCTTGTCCAATGTAGTCTACTCTTTAAACGACCATTTAAGCCCACCTAAGTAACTCATCATCGACAATAATAGATATTTCAAGCAACATGTCAAGCAATCCTAGAATAGGAGTCACCTTTAGAGCATGGTTATTTTTAGGTTGCTTTTAGATTAGAGAGACTAAGATACCTTAACTCGCATAGTACAAAATTGTATTGCAACATATTTAGGATCACTTTAAGCACATGGGACAATACATTGGGATAGCCTCATTGAATAGACCTAATTGACTATGATAGCATTGACCCTAGAAGCATTATCATTGAAAAGAACTCATGAATGCAATGAAATTTTCTCTTCATTTGTGCAAAAAGAAAAATTTAATTTAAAAAAACCAACTAGTATATGAATCTATTGGAGTCAATATCATTCTCAGTATGTCCCAAAGCCCTTGTTGAATTCACTAAGCAATTTTCTTTGGCTTGCTTATACATAAAGAAAAATGTGGGAGTAATTTGGTACATATGTAATGGTGGAAAGAAATCACTTGAATCACATTGGACAAGTACATTTCCACAAACTATAGAAATATAAAAATTTACATAAATACATTTGAAAATGACACATTTATGTATTTCAATAACAATTTTTACTTCTTTCTTTTAACCTACTTGGTATTTTTTAGGATCCAAGGATGTTCCAAAACCTCTGATGCACTTAATCGCTCGTTGACATTAAAATTCAACATTTTTTGAATGAGGTCTTTAGCATCCTTAGAGATGCCTTCCCATGGATCCTCATCAAATTCACATCCCATCTCAATGATGTCTTCATCGGTGTCTACATATGTGTTGTCACTACATGGAGAGAGCCCGGACAAGAGATCAAATAATATCACTCCAATGCTCCAAATGTCCGCTTTGGGTCCATGGTTGTGTTTTATCACTTCAGGAGCTATATAGATGGGAGTTCCAACAACATCAGTCAATACTTCATCTTGCTCAAAGACTTGGGCTAATCCAAAATCAATAATTTTGATTGCCGAATCTTTGTCTTTTGTTTGGAACATCAAGTTTTTGAGCTTCAAGTCCCTATGAACAATGCCAAAGCTATGGCACACCTCAATAGCACAAACAATTTCTTTAATCATTTGAGCGACTCTCGGCTCTCCAAAAGTTGTACCATTTTCATTCATGCGATCATAGACGGTCCCTCCTTCACATAGCTCCATCACTATATATACATAAAGATGATCTTCAAAAGTATCTTTGATAGAAACTATATTTGGGTGCTCCCGAAGTCCAATCCACGATAAGATGTCAATTTCACGATTTGCCATATCAATTGTCTTTTGTGAGTTGCACTTTGAAATGCATTTGCATGCATAGTGTTGGCCCGTGGAAATTTCAGTGCACAAAATTGTGATGCCAAATTTACCTCTGCCCAAGCACTTGCCTTTAGTATAGAAGTCCATCATTTTGAGTGTCTTCATTTTGGAAAGAGCAACAATATTCAAGGCCATAAAAGATATGAAAATGTTAGACCGAGTGGTATTTATACAACTACTTATCTTTTACTTTGATCTAGCTTCACCTAGCTTTTACATTAATCTAGTTTTTACCTAGCTTTGCACTTCACCAAGCTTTTACTTTATCTACCTTTCATGACACTTTTACCTTGATCTAGTTTTCACTTTGCTTAGCTTTGAAGTATTTTTTTCCCATAGATTTACTTCTTTTTTTAACCCATATTATTCTTTGATCTAGCTTTCATCGTGATTTTAGTTTAACTTTGCTATAACTTTATGATAGCTTTTAATCTTTCTTTACTTTGATCATTTTTAAACATTCCTTGTACTTTTATCTATTATACTGTTTTACTTTGATGTGCATATGGCTTCCATTTTGTTTGTGTTTACTAGCACTACATTTGATAGAAAAAATTTGATTTTCTCTTCCAATGTTCATCCATTTTATTACATTTTTTATATATAGCATGGGATTCCCTAAGAATGCATGAGCTTGGATGTGGGTTTATTTATTTTTAAATGAAGAGGATGGACCTCTTTCATTTTTCTTTGAATTTCACCGAATTTTGTGTTTGTTTTGTATAATTCATACCATAATTAGGAGGTTTTTAATGACGTAAATTTTTATTTAAAATCAATTTTGCCAAATTGGCATAAATTCACAACTTTGGCACTTTTCAATTAGGAATAACAATGTCTAGTGAAACTCTTATCACATCCTTGTTTCCAAAGTTTTGTTTAGATGAATGCAACAATGCTAGTGTGTAAGCATGAAATTGCAAACATATGAGCCTTGAGTACATATTTAAATAGATATCCTACAACCATTGAAGGTGCTTATAATATAGGTATTTATAACATAATTACACTACAATCATAGAAGGTTTCAATGATATAGAAACCTATAACATAGGTCTATAGTCTTCTAGGCTCATGGGCTCACATAATAGCAACCCTCTAGACAAATGTCCAAAGTTGTGGTGTCCAATACCACTCTAACTTTGACTCATTTGACCACATTTTCCTTGTTGCAAAGAAGAGGTTGTAAAGATCTATTCCAAGTTTTTCAATACTAACCATAACATAATTCTAGTGATTGTTGAGCATTGAAAGCCAAAAAGAGTGATATTTGTGACATTGACATTGACATTGATAAGAAAAAATACTCTACTTACTTACAATATTGGTCGTTCCTTACATGATATTTCATTTTTGTTTTGTCTTTCAACTAGGGCTTTATATAAGTTAAAATGTACACTTAATCATCATTGTCCAACATACAACACTTACATGTGGACCCAAAAGGGACACTTAAACCTAGATAGAGATGACACGAGTTGTACACAATAATAACATGAGAGTTTAGGTGAACTTAGAGTCAATTTTTGGTATGACAAGGAAAAAGATTTTGGAAAAGACTTCAAAATTTTTAAACAAATTCAAAATATGTCCAAATAATCCTTGCTAAAGTACACTACAATCCTTTTTCACTTGCTAATAAGATCCAATAAAATTATATATATATATACTGAAAAATAACAAATATGTTCAATTACTATTAGCATCAATTATGGGTGCATTTATCCTTGTGCTTATAAATTTTGGGTCTATGTTCCATTATCTAAATTCCGGGTCTCCATTTATTACAAACTAAAGTAACTATGCTTGATTATGATCGGTTCTAACTCTACCACTCTATATCCTTGCAAAAAATGTACAATCTTTATTTGTGAGACAATATGGGTCTACCTATACACAACACTATGACAAATTTTAATGCGCATCTTTTATTTATTTATTTTTCTATAAGTGTTTAGATTAAATAATTGAACTCTTGTTTAAATAAGCCATCCAATTGCAAATAGGCCCTACCATAGCTTTCTAGCAACTTGCACAACTTTCTTCCTAATAATTAAAGTGCAAAAAATAATTAGATAATCCAAAAAATCATATATTAAGATTGGAAATTTTTAAAATATAGTTAAAATAATTTAGGCATTTATCCAAGTTGTTCTTACAAATTTTGGATGTTTGTTGCTACTTTCATCGAAGGTAGTTGTATTTACCTAAATCCTTGTTTTGACCTCTAAAACCTAAACTCTACCTTGGGTGTTAGGGTTTTGTTGAGTGTCAAGGTTTGTTCTATGTAAAAGAGATGTTTAGTTTGTGAGAGATTGTGCTTGAAAACAATCAAAATGGTGATGCAAAAAACTTTGCAATTTCTATTTATAGTTATTGACAAAGAAGATATGCAAAATTGTATAGAGCAAGTTGAATAAATTAGGCAATCTTTCAATATTTTTTTTAAAGGTTAACTAGGTAAGTGATTTTCCAAAAATTTAGATATTCTTTTAATTATTTATATTTTGACCAAGCTACTAGGAAGCTACAATATTGTTGATTTATACTTTTAAGCATTGATTTCTATTTTTTATGGTTACAATATTTTGAAGTTGAAAAATTTGTTCTATGGAAATATTCTGAAGACATCCTTGTATCCAAATGTTCTCCATTGCTACACTTAAGAATCCAATATCATCCAATGTCACACATTTCCTAGATGGTGCTCTTAGAGCAAGGGTAGATTATTCAATACATTGTACAATACTAAAACATATTCAAAATATGGTGCTTATAACTTTCTATTGTTAAAAATGTCAAAATTCAATATTGCCAAAAATTTAATTTAAAGTGGATTCAAAGTTTAAAAAAACTTAACTAGTAAAGCAAAGATGTACAAATTTATTTCTTTTCACTTTGAACAATCTAGTATCTTACAATCCACATGGTCAAAGTGCTTGAATTTAGTTTCACATGTTCTTATCAACGTGGTTCTGGGGGGCAAAAATTCACACTCTTTGACAAGTTTGAGACTTTGAGCCTATCAAACTCCATCCCTCTAGAATTGTGCTAGTAATATGAAGACTTATGGCATTTACTATTCAAAAAAAGAAACCCAGGTTCATATACAAGTCTAATGCAAGATCCTACGACAAGATCCTACATTTGAATATTCCAAAAAAAGAATAGTTTATTTTTCTTGTAGCTCTTTGAAATTGCATATCATGCCAATGATTTCATTTTGGATTCATCTCGTCAATGAAATATTAAAACATATATTAAATGAACTCCAACATTGATTTTCCATGACCTACTTTACCATGATGACAAAATCTCAATGTCAAACAAGTGATTGTCAAGAGTATTATGCCCCCCCCCCCCCCCCCACCCACAATTTTATTGGAGTACTATACCCCCAACCCCACCCAAAAAATTGAAATTTAATTTTTTTACTCAGATACCGTGGCTGCTGAGGTGCCTCCATTTCTTCGAAAATTAAAATAAAGTAGATCTCCAAAACAGGGGGGAAATACTTACTACACACGTAAATTAACGAGGAAGGAAAGGGTGACGTGTCATCATTTCACCCAATCAGAACCAATCAGAACCGGGAGTTTGCCACTTGTCAGCTAATCACAGCAGGAGAATCTAATTGACCTCCATATTAGCACACCCAATTCCACCTCAGCATAACACCTCAGACGGTCCTGTCCAGTTGCTGCCTTGCTGGAGACTCAAATGTTCAAATCCAAAATGGTATCTGAAATTTATTACGGAGTACCGTTGGATGGAGTGAATGTTCTTCTGGACAGATGCCGATGGATGCCATCTGTCCAAAGATGGTTCAAAGAAACGGATGCCAATTGATTTGGATGAATAATAGATAATGGATGAAACTTTACCCTGAGCTTATCATCCATATATTGTTACCAACAAGTTACCGTATGTGAAGGTCTGATGATTCGGCACTCAGGTGTTGAAATTGAATTTTCCATGTCAGATTCTCAGGGGTCTACATCGCCTAACACCATTATCAAGATGACATGTGGCACTTTTTTTTTGTACACAAATGACTGAATTTATGTCAAATTTGACCTTTAGACAAGGTACTATGTATAGGAGTAATTTATTGTAGGGGTAATTTCTACTTCACAAGGAATAGTAGCTACTACACACTAAGCTCACATATCTTCTATAAGTCGTAAAAACTTTCAGATTTATTGGTGATGGTTTGAAATTATTGAAATTTTTGGATGAAGAAGTGAAAAGAGTATATATTTTATGTAAAAATGAGCTCAAAAATTGGAATTTTTCACTCTAAGTGTATACTGTAGTACTCCCTCCATCCCGTAATGATCTTCCCATTGGCTTTAATTTGTTGTCCCAAAATTATCTACTTGTTGCACTCATAACACTGCGAGTTGGTGAAATTCTACTTTTGATAGCTATTTAGGACCACCAAAACAACTCCCCCTCCATTCATGCAATCAACAATCAAAAGACAAATGAAATGATTGAAGGGGTCAATCAACTTTGTTTGTTTTTATTTTTTGCATCTCTTTGAGTATTGCCTGATTGAAGGAGATGAAGCTTTGGAAGGCAAAACAAAGGTCTCCATATGGTCTTGGGCCCATACTAAATGCCCATAAAATGACAACCTCACACTCAACAATTAAATGTCCAATGGTGCTCTTCAAAAATGCCTCAAAAAATCCACTTTTCAGTACTCCCAAGTTGCACTTTGAAAAGGGCTTCAAAACTCAAAGTTTATAGGATGCTAAGAGTGCACCAAACTCTACTTAGAGCATGAAATGGGTCTTAAAAATGTTATTTTTAGCTTTAATCCAAAACATTTTGTTGAATAGGAAGATCGTTTGGGGATGGAGGTAGAATTATATTGTAAGTCGAATATTATATTGTGAATTCAATTTTCGATATTGTTCTATAATAGATATTAGATAGATTCTAGGGATAGGCCCAATGTTCGAATTGTAATAAAATATTCGTTCTTTGAAAATTTGAAAATTTTCAAACTAGAGTAAAACACTAGACTTGTTTTTTACATTTCATTAGTTGGAATCCAATTTTTAAATATATCATTTTCATGGGTGACATTCAAATCTAATGTGAGGAGCTAAAAGTTGACAAATACACTACAAAGTCGTCCATAGCACAAGCATCCAAATTCTTACAAAAATACACAAGCCCCCATGATGATATTTTTCATCTTATAACAAGTGGAAAGAAAAAGTGTATTATACCCCCCAAAATGGATGAAAAAAAATTGATTTGTATTGTCACACGTTCTAAGGTTAAATAGTTTCATTGCTTACAAGACATCTTTACAAAGGTTGAAACTAGGTTAGGAGCTAGACTTTTCTAGAAAAGAACTTCTTGGTAGTTATCTGCTTATCTTAACATGAGTCAAAAAAAAGGTATCCTACCTCAAATCTCTCAAATAAGCATTTGTGTTTAATTCCTACTACTAAAGTATTTAATCCTTGAAGGACCAAGGCCTTTTTTTGCCAAATAACACTCAAAACTGCCATTTCTATGGCAAAGAGTAAAAACATTGGAAATTGTATTTTTTGGACATCTAATTGTAGGCTCTTACACCTTTGTAGTATAAGAATATGTGAAATAAATTTCACAATTTTGAACCAGACAAACTGTAAGATATTTGCATTTAAAGTTAAAAAAATAGTTTGTTTTTTTACATTGTAGGATTAGATTATTTGACTTTGTTCTAGCAAGCAAACTAAACCATGTGGAACTTTTTTTTTTCTAATTGTAAGAATTGCATTTAGAATATATCCTTCAAGTTATTTTTTCAAGAAGATGCTTAGATTGCCTAGCAAACAAGATTGTCCATAACTTTCACATCACTTATCCCAACGAAATGAATCAAAACTTTACATGTAGACAAAAATATAATCTATGAGATTTTTCTTTTTTTGAAATTTTTTTGTGCTTCCCACTCTCCCTTGTTTTGAGCTTTATGTACATAACTTTTTTTTCTAGACCCCAATTGAAAAAAGAATCATATTCCCAAGAAGCTAATTAGTTTTTCTATCTTTGAAAAAAGTTTCAAAAAATCATGGCAAAAATTGAGACCATAGGTATTGCCCAAAATCCAATTTGTCCCCTAGAATGAACAATGGTCCTTTAGGGTTTAAGAGTTTGTTGGATCTCATCAAAAGTCTAAAGGAAATTTGAGTTATTATGAGCATGCATTTTTTGGATGGTGTATGAATTTACTTTGAATTTCAAAAGTTTTGAAAAAAAAACCTAAAACTAATACTAGGCTCTCATAATAATGCTTGTTTTTTTTAGACAAAAAAAATTTTAGGACTTCATTCTAGAAATGAGTCACTATCAAATACATTAGTACTACATCTAAAATTATTTGAAAATACATTCGGAAACATCAGAGGCCTTGATTGAGCATAATGTAGTACTAATATCAACTATATTAGTAAATTTTCAACTTAGCTTCCTTGGGAACTTGCTTTTTCAAAGATCTTATGATTGGATTTGATAACGAATAAATATAGATGAAGATTTTAGCTTGCTTTAGATACAAGTATTTTGAAGCAATTTGGGTCTAAATATACTTTAGTCCTTTAAGGGTTAAACATGTATCAAATCATATTTTCCAAAATCAATTAATTATTAGGTAGGGAATGCCTACTTTGACCATTGGGTAAAATTGTTGGATAATAGTAATAAACTTCCCTATAGTATTGCAATTGCACTATTTAGAATGAATAGAAGCCTTATTTCTATTTCTAAAGATTTATGAAAAGGTTAAAATGATTTTCTAAGAAAATTAACCCCTAAAGGACCAAGGTGATTTTCCTATCAAAAAACACTCAAAACTGTCATTTCTATTGCAAAGAGAAAAGAACATTAAAAATTGTTCTTTTTTGCATATCCAACTGTAAGATCCTATACTTGACTAACATATGAATACTTGGAAGAAATTTCAGAAACTTTGACCATGCAAATTGCAAGATATATGCATTTAAAGTGAAGAAAACAAGTTTTTTTGCACCTTGCTTGACTAGATTTTTTGGCTTTGAATCTTTTTAGTTCAAATTTTTTGCACTACGGATTTTGATTTTTGACTTATTTATGTTAAGTAGTTGAGTTGAGAATCTACAAAAAAACATTTGGAAAAAAAGCATTTAATTTTCACTCATTAAAAAATTGTTAAGAAGAGGTGGGTTCAAGATTGAAGAAAAAACTAAATTGTTAATAGTTTTTAGATGGAATTGAATCACAATAATCCCAACGGTGAGATTGTTCTAGCAAGAGAATCTAACCTTGTCTATCATTTGTTTTTAGAAAAATTCTAAAAATTGCATTCAAATATGAATTCCACAAGTTATTTTTTCAAGAAGATGCTTAAATTGCCCGAAAAACTAAGATTGTCCATAACTTTCTCATTATTAATCCCAATTAAATGAAACAAAGGTTCGCATGTAGAAAAATATATATTATTTGAGAAAAAAATTATTTTGACTTTCTGTGATTTTTTTTGTACTACTTGGCGAACTCCATTTTTGCTTGTTATGCCATAACTTTTGTTCATGTGCATCGATTAAAATAAAATTTAAAAAACATATTTTCTCAAAGCTCTTGTGAAAATACACAACCTCAAAAAATTCCAAAAAATATCACTAAAAATTGAGATAGTAGGAACTTGCCCAGACCCAAATTGTTCCCCGAGGGATCAAATGGTCCTTTAGAGGTAAACATTGGACCAAGTCTGATGTTCAAAATATTTTTTTCATTCATTTGACCAATTTTGGATGTACATTATTTGCAAGTTTTTCCATTTCTTTGATGATTTTAAAATACTATGACAACCAAGGATACTATAGACTAAAGTCATCTTTGGTGTAAAATAATTCTAATTTTTGAAGCCGCATGGTTTTGGAATTAATAAGTCCCTTTCCCAAATTCAAAGAAAATTAACCCTTAAAGGACCAAATGGTGTTTTTTGGCAACATAGCGATTTTGGGCAGCTCACTACAGATGGAATTTTTATTTTTTTTCTTTGAAATTTTCATACAACATGTGCCCAAGGACTAGCTTTAAGACCCAAAACTTTTCATAACTTTTGAATACATGGTTAAAAAGTTATTGTATGATATGTTGTTTTCATTGCTCGGCGGGCAGCCCGGGCAGCAAAAAAGAACTTCTTTAAAAATCACTTTCTTTTTAAATAAAAATTTGAAATTTATTTTTCTGATTTTTATATACATGGAAAGCTTTGAATCATTCTATTTTGATTTATGAGATGAAAATTATGAAGAGTTTTAGTTGTGGGTAGTTTGTGGGTAGTAATGGAATCTCTACTCTAAAATAAACTTTGAAGACCTTTATTTCACTCAATTTTTTATATTTATGGAAAAAAAATAAAAACGTGAGTTGTAGATTGTTTATTACAAAAATTTAACCATTGGGATTGGCATTTTTCAATTCCATAAATAAATTATTAACAATTTAGTATTTTGAATCATTCTCTACTTCTTTCAACTTACTATTTTTTTCCTATATGTTGTACAATTCCAAATGATCTAAAAATTTTCAAGCATGTAACCAACATGACTTGAAGAATGAATCCAAAGACTTACAACCATTTTGGACATTTTTTCATAATGATCTGACCTTGTGGAGTGCATTTGCCTAGATTTTTGCAGGGCCAAAAAATGGCTTTTGTCACTTCAAATGCTCATATCTTACAATCCAAACGGTGGAGATTTCTGAATTTTTTTTTTCCACATATTCCTAAAACAGCTTACTACAAGATCCTATTGTTACATTTGTCCAAAAATGTATTTTTTTTCTAAAATTTGGTACTTGTACTACAGACGACAGTTTTGGAGCGTTTCTAGTGAAAACATAGTCAAATACCTTTAGGGGTTAATGCCACCTATCCCCCTAGCTACTAATGGAAAGTGACTAAATATTCTACATCATTTCATTTGTGGGATGAAATAATGTGAAATATTCCATTACATTTACGGTGGTAGAACAAATATGAAGTCAAAACATATTCACCATTCTTTTGCTTAATGCCACGTATCCCCAATAGCTGCTAATGGAAAGTGACTAAATATTCTACATCATTTCATTTGTGGGATGAAATAATGTGAAATATTCCATTACATTTACGGTGGTAGAACAAACATGAAGTCAAAACATATTCACCATTCTTTTGCTTAATGCCACGTATCCCCAATAGCTGCTAATGGAATGCGACTGAATATTCTAAATCATTTCATTTTCCGGATGAAATGATGTGAAATATTCCACATCAATCTATTGAGATTACCGCAGCAAAAGCCACAAGAGTATTGAATGTTATAAACTGCCACACCCGCCCCTTCCAATTAAAAAAAATTATTCGGCAAAAATGTGCCGAAGGTGACCTCAAGCTATAATAGAATAACTTAGTACACTACAACATCGTGCCAATAACTTGCGGTGAAAGGCCTTTGGCTGGCCCACTAAAATATCTGTCCTTGTAACACCTGGTTCGTTATCTTAGTTCATCTGGGAACTCGTGAACATAGGTCACCACGTCCTTTACTTGTTTTAAAAAAATTTAAAAAATTAGAACAAGGGCCCAGCATTTGCATTAGAAACACCCTTTTTGTAAAAGTGGGTTCATTGAATTTTCAATTGTACGTTAATTCTCAAATGCAGCATGTCATTGTAGAATGCCAACGTAATAAGCCACAACATTGTTAATCCTTGCACCCCCTTAAAAGGATGCGGCTCCCATGACCAAGGTAGTCACCAAAACTATTTCGATTATTGGACCAGTAGGTGCATTTTTTGTTTTTGTAGTGAGCAATGATGTCATCTATCGACCACTTTTTGGCCTCAATGTCCTTTAAAGGGTTAAACGATTTTGTGGCCCCCAATGACTAAGGTACTAGTCATGGAAACTGCTCCAGTTATTCGACCAATAGGTGTATCCTTGGTTTCTATGGTGAACGATGATGTCATCCATCAATCACTTTTCAGCCTCAATGTCCTTTGAGGGTTAAACAATGTTGTGGACCTCCATGACTAAGGTACTAGTCATTTGAAATTGCTTCGATTATGGGATCAATAAGGTGCATTTTTTGTTTCTACAATGAACAATGAAGTCATCCATTGACTACTTTTTGGCCTTAGCATCCTTCAAGGGATAACTAGATTTAACCATTTTTCCTTGGAAATTGGGATAATTCTTCTATAGGTCCCTAAGAGTGAATCTCGTTTAATGTGTAGAGAGTTGTTGGCTAGCTAGGGAGTTGCAACACTAGTGTTAGTTGATTGACTAGGAAGTTGCAAAGAGTCATTGGTTGGATGGGAAGTTACAACACTAGGGGCTCTTGATTTGAGGAGGAACAAAAGGGACCTCCCTAATGTTGGTTGGTTAATAATTTTTTGAGGCAATATTCAATTTCTTATCTTCAGACATTCTAACGGACACTTTTAGTCTTTGATAGCATTACAAATTGGTAGTCCACTATCCAAACACAATAGGCGAATCCAACCAAATGCTAAACAAACAAGATATTGAGCAATGAAGAAGATCATTTCCCAATCTTTGTTTGGAAAATTGAAGCAAAAGAAGACAACTATGATACTATCCTAGTGAACAAAAGGAAACAATGCATACACAAAGGAGCTTGACTTTAGTGTAAATAATTCTATGAAGCAATTAAGATTGAAGAAAATTCAACAACATCATCCTATGATGGTGTAAAACATGATTGCTAAGGTCAATTTTGCATGTCTAGGCAATGAAGGCTAAAAGGCCCTTTTCAAATAGCACGGTCCATCAAACATGAACAACAAATTGAAACAAAGTACAATAGTGGCACTTTACATTGCTAATTATTGAAATTGAACTCCTATTTTCTACCTAATAGCAAACAAAATTTGCATGCAAAATCCCCAATCTCCTATTTAGAACTTCAAGAGTTGATTGTCAAATTAAAGTACATATTAAGGGAGACTTTATTTATGCATCACTTTCTATTGCTTCAAGGTTCCAAATATATTGTTTCCTACCAAGTCTAATATGACCCATTATAGGAGCCTACAATCTGTTGCTTTTGAAAATTTGTAACATATTATATGAGTAGGAAATAATTCAGATTCTACATACAACATCGTTTGCTACAATTTGCTAATCTAGTTGAACAAAGTGGACACATAGAAAATATTGTTAACAATTTAATGTGCCACTAACTTAAAACTTAGAGCATCCACACTCTTGCATGCCATAGCAAATCATGATAGCTCTGAATGTGTCCAAGGTAGAAATGTTGCCCCATTCTTATATGAAGACCTAAAAATATTTGGATACTTTAAAAATTGATCTTGGCTTAGAGTTTTGCAATGTTGCTCATCTCTTTGGCTATGTCACAAACTATACATTCATTATTGAGATCTTCAAAATTCCATAATTCATTGGACAAGACCAACTTGAATAGAATGTGGTAGGCCTTGACTACTTAAATACTCCGTAGTATATAATAGTGCATGTAACTATATGCCTTGGCAAGTTGAAAATGGAGAGCAAGGGTGGGGCATGGGCAAGGGGAAGAAACAAAACAAATTATTTGATCATGGCAAGTGACATTTGATATGTCAATTTTAGAGAGTAAGGGTGTAGTTGCTCTTACAAATTGTATCATAGCCTTTCTACTATCCATAAGTGCAATTTACCCAAGGACTAGATACCAATGTGGATTGCAAGTCTATTTGGTCCTAACATGAATTAAGTGTACAACCTTTAAAATAGAATACTCGTAGAGGTTAGTCTTATTCATCAATTTGAATAAAATGAATATTTTTTATTTTTAGATGCATGCCCCGATGCATGCTTATTATTTCATTCAAGAATTTGTTGAAAATTCATTATTGGTTGTATGTAATTTTTTGAGATTTCATCACTTGATTGAGTGTACTAATTTATTCATGAAATTACATAATTATTAATGAGTTACATAGTTATCATTAAAAATGTTAATATAGGTACTAGAATCTACTAGTAATTAATTGTTAGTAATAACAAATAATTGTTACTAGAGTCCCATGTGTTCCTATGTTTGGAAACAATTTTACATGCTTTTTGGGTGGCACAATTTTTAAAATTAGTTTGTAGACACAAATGGATATGGTAATTTTAAACTATTGTAACATCCCATTAACTAAGTTTTTTTTTTGGGGGGGGGGTACACTCCTCCTATATGTTGATACTAAATCAACTACATTTTTTGAATGGTTTGGATGGTTTTTAATATTTTCTTTAATATTCACTATCTACTTAACTATATTTTATATTAGTTTGTAATTTTATCAAAATAATTATTCAATATAAAAAAAAAGAAAAGATTGTGGTAAACTAGAATTGACTTCAGCCAATTATAAGCCTTAGGATTTTACATTATTTCTCTCTTTTTCATCATAATATAATTTGCATTCTCATAGTCTTTGTCTTAGCAAGGGGAATTTTGGACTAAAGTTGAAAAATGATGATTTTACAATTATATATGAGTTTGATATACACGTCAAAAGAGACTTACATTTTCATAATCATATGTAGGTCTTTTTAATCATTACAAAGTGTAGAGAATCATTCAATAGGGTTACATTAGCATTCAAGGGGAAAAAATTGGTTATTCCATGATTCACAACATGAAGATTTTTGGATTTTTTTCTATCTTTAGTATATATTTATTTTAGAATGTGAATTTATCCAAATATACCTATATAATATCTTTTGATGAATAATTTTTTTTAATAAATTTTGATTCCATTAAGGTTAAATATGTGCAATGAACAAAGAGACATCAATAGGCTATTCTACCTTACTTTCAAATGCCTTGTGCTTGGTATTAATTAGGTGATGAACAAGGCAACAAACTCTTAACATGCTTTTTGACAAAGTTTTCAACATACATTGCAATAATAGAAAATACTAAAGGACATATTTCAAGTAGTGGAACAAACTATACAGATGTTGATATAATTGAAAAGGGAAAGGAGTTATATTGAAATCAATCATAGGGGCGCTATTGCAAGTGCGCAAAGTATATTTTGCCTATGCATTGGAGTTGTGTAGGCTTGTTAAATTTCCATCGCTAATCACAACTCATACAAATCCTAGTGCACCCGTAGAAGACAATCTAATTAATCAATTAGTTTGATTTTTTCAATCTAGTGGTTTAGTACGACCATGGAAAATTTCCTTTGAGCATCATGAACCCAATGCTACGAAGAGACCTATATAAACTATAGAAAGCTTGAAAGGTTCAATATTGTTTGTATTTCCCGTTTTAAAGAGTTGGATTGATGATGCTTCTATCATGCCAATGTAACATATCTATTTTGTTGATTGATTGAGTTTAGATAGAAACTCAATCCTTTATCCCTAAATGTCTAAGGTAGGTCCTCCCTCCAAAATCACCTCCAAATTGAAAGTAGAATTATTTTTAGAATTATTTTTTTAAAAAAATTGCAAAATCATATTCATCACTATTAAACTAACCTATCTTCCAATTTTCAAAGACTTTGCCTATAAGAAATTTTGAAATATCTTCAATCGAAGTTCAATTTTTGTAAAAAAAATTTGATTTTTTTCCTAGGTAGAATGGCTTCAAAGTCCTATAATTCAAATATTCAAAAAATAATAATTTTAACTTTTTTGACCAAATGCAATTATAAACAATTGAAAACATGCATGCCAATTTTCACAAGTATTCAAGCAATGGAAGATTGTTTTAGAGCCTTACAATCAAGTGAAGTACTATTATAGATATATACCATTTATGACCTTCAAAAAGAAGTACTCTAGAAGTAGTAATTATCTAAGAAAAGAATTATAAGTAAAAAATAAAGAGTATGCCCTCCATCCCCAAATGAGTTTTTTGTTGGCATGCATTTGTTGTCCCAAAATGATTTTCATGTAGTGATGTGGGAAGATGGGCTCATAGAATGAAGAAACTTCACAATTTAAAATTGAAGACTAGATTGGCTGGATTATTTATTTTCTCTCTTTGTACAAATGGTGCTCAACAAATCTTTTTCATATTGTTCATTTTCCGTAGACTTTGTGCTTTCTCCTCTTTGTAGAACAAATTAGAAAGAACTTCATTAGTAGGAGCTTTGTCAATGTATATGTTAGTCATGCATCTAGTTTTCATTTCATTTTTTTTCAACGTATAGTTGATCATGCTAACACTAGTTGTATTCATGACCAAGCTAGATTGGACAAATGAGTGGTTACTAATGTTCTTTGAAGATAATCCAAAAGTCTCACTTCTAAATGCTTCAAAACTACACATTGAAAAAGGCTAAAAAATTCAAAGTTTTTAGACAATAGGAATGCATAGAACAATACTTAAAGTTTAAAATAGTTTTTATTAATGTTATTTTTAGCCTTAATTCCAAACATTTTGTTCAACATGAAGATCATTTTTGGCGAGAGGCAATAGTATATAAGGATGTCAAGTATAAGGTGATTCCTAGGTTTGACAACACATCTATTGCACTCCTAGCTTCTTACTCTAGCTATGCTTTTATACTCTTCTTTGAAATCTAGCATCTAATCTTATCTTAAAGAATATTCATTAAATGTATGGTGTTTGTAATATTTTGTCAAGTCTACATTCAAATTTTACTTTACAAAGTTTTATTCTTGAGTTTCTTATCATAACATATGGATAGAATACTAGGTTATTTTGAACATTAATACATACTCTTATTGAAGGCCTTTACCACCTTTACTTTAGAATACAAAATTAGACTATTTCTCCAAAGTTATGAGCATTCAAAGTTATGGAGGTATTGAGGAAATTGTGTTTTAGGTCTTTCTTGATTGAGTGTAGATTATACATTTCTAAATTTATTTTATCCTTTACAAAAGTCTTTCTTCTAATTCTTTAAAGTGAATATAGAATTAGGAGGTGAAGATACTAGTATGGTTGAATCAAAGTTGGATATTGTCCATTGAAGCCTTGTCAATGAAGACAAATTTTATTGAAGATTTTAATACAAAGCTCATCAATAATCCAAGATGAATTAGGATGTCTTGACCTATGTTGTGCACTCCAACTCATGTAGAGAGTTTTTTTTGGTCAAAATCTCAATTCAAATACCTAGACTTTCAAAAAATTGAGGATCCATCTTCTAGAGAAGTTTGAAGGTTTATGATCAAAGTTTTGAGGATTTATAAACCAAGTTTCAATCATAACTTTTCTTCAATTTTAGGAGTATCTAATAGACAAGTCACAAGTGGGCCTTATTGATTGACAAACTTAATCTTAGTTTGTTCTTTAAATTGAAAAAAGATCTCCAACCTTAAACAACTTCAATATGTTTCTAGCAAATTTTGTGTATGCTCTTGGAGAACATGACAAGATCTATTGGGCAAAAACAAAACCCATTCTTTACAACAAAGGTCCTGCTTTGCTTTCATACATGCATTAGACATTGGACAACTAGCTTGTAATATCAATTATGACAAAGAAGTACTAGCTTATAAGTCAATAACATTGGAGATTGGGAGTTGATGTAAAAGACCTATTGTTATCATGATTTGATTCACAATTAAAGTTGTGAAATGTGACAATCCATTGTTCCAGTGACACCAAGATCAATGTTCTTCACTAAAATCATATTCAATTTTTTTCTCAAGTTATCACTTCATTGGACATTTCAAGCTTACATATAGGATCAGAAGACCCCCAAACGTAGTTAGTCCCTAAAGTTCCTTGACTATGTTATCACCAAAAAAACTCAAAAACTGCCATTTCTAATACAAGTACCAAATTTTTGAAAAACATCATTTTTGGACACATGTAACCATAGGATCTTGTAGTAAACAAGATTTAAAAGATGTGGAAAAAAATTCAGAAAATTCCACCGTGTAGATTGTAAGATATTAGCATTTGAAGTGACAAGAATCCTTTTTTGGGCCTTGTGAAAAAACGGGCAGCTACACTTCACAAGGTTACATTTATATGGAAAAATGTCCATGTTGTTGGTGCTTCTTTAGATTCTTTCTTCAATGCAAGTTGGCTACATGCTTGAAAATTTTCAAATCATTTGGAATTGTGCAACATATAGGAAAAAAATAGTAAGTAGAAAGATGTAGAGAATGATTCAAAATACTAAATTGTTAACAATTTATTAATGGAATTGAAAAAATCCCAATCCCAATGGTAGTAATGTTGTAATAAAAAAATCTACATCTAAAGTTTTTATTTTTTTCAAAAAATATTGAAAAATGAGTTAAATAAAGGACTTCAAAGTTTACTTAAGAGTGTTGAATCCATACTTGTCCGCAAACTAAAACATCTCATAATTTTTGACTCGTTGATCAAAATGGAATGATTCAAAGCTTTCTATGTATATATAAATCTAGAAAAAAAATTTCAAATTTATTTTTTCGAAAAAAGTGATTTTTTCAGATCTACTCAGCTTGCCTAAGTTGAGAAACAAACTACATATTAGGCCATAACTTTTGACTCATATTTCCAAATGCCCTAAAATTTAGTGCACATGAAAGATATTCCTCATCCACACCTTCTATTAAAATTTGGGCCAAAAACATGGAAATCTCTAGCCACTCGTACCTGCCCCCAAAAGTTATGTTGCCAAAAAACACACCTTGGTCCTTTAGGGGTTAATAGGGGTAGTCACACCTTCTCAAAAACGAGATTTCTATGAAAAATGAGAAGTTGAGGAGAAAAAAGAGGAATCAACTAGGAGCCAAAAACCATAATAAAGGTATGACATCTTTTTTTTGTTGGTGATGAGAATGATACTAAAGAATTGCAAAATGAGCTTTACCAACGTGGACCAAAAATGCACAAATAGGTGCAAGAAGCACAGACCACATGGTGAACATAGGGAGCACACAAAAGAAACAATTAAACACATAAACGATGCTGAATGTGTAGACACATGATGAATGTGGGATGTAGGAAAACCAATATGTGGCAACTAGGGTAAAATCAAGCTACCAAAAGTGAATAGTTATTCAATGAAATCTTCTTCATGACTACTCTTCACTCCCGAAGGTGAAGAATGGCCATTCTCAATCTTCACCTAGAGGATGAATTCAAACCTCTGCAAGCCACGAAGAGCCCACGAGTGGATGCCACATCCCCATTATGTGAAGATAGTCAAGAGGGGTGAAGGAGTGACTCCCCCCCTAAGGGCCTCCTTACATGTATCAATAGGTGAGGATTGAGGAAGCTTCACATGGAGTGCTATAGGTGAACATTGCAATTGCACTTTCTCATGCGGACTCGGTACATGGAGAAGAATACAATAAGAAATCGACACATAGTAGATTCTCTCAAGAGTGAATAGTCTCCACCATGGAGTTGTCCACCGATATTGGTGAAAATTCAACTCCTCCTTTTCCGCTTGCCCACCCCACCCCACCCCACCCGGCAAGACAATGGATTGAGGGCGCGCTTACATGCTAGCCCAGTGGGCAAGCTTTGTACTAATTCAAGCAAGCAGGAAGATGAAACAAGCTGAAATAGGCTCAATCCATTGTCTTGCTGGGGTGGGGTGGGCAAGCAGAAAAAGAGGAGTTGAATTTTCATCGATATCGGTGGACAACTCCATTGGTGAAGACTAGACACTCTTGAGAGAATCTACTACGTGTCGATTTCTTATTGTATTCCTCTCCATCCAACGGGTCTACATGAAAGTGCAATTGCAATATTCACCTGTAGCACTACCTGTGAAGCTTCCCCACCCACCGATACATGTAAGGAGGCCCTGAGCCTATTTGAGCCTATTTCGTCTTCCTGCTTGAATTAGTACAAAGCTTGCCCACCGGGCCAGCATGTAGTAATATTATTATTAGGCGCGCGCGCCCTAATAGTCCGCCTTCCTGGATGTTGGGGGCGAGGGCGAGACTGCGGCTTTTAGTCAACCTTGGAGTTGAGTTGAGTTGAGCTGAGCTGGCGGTGTGAATGCGTCTCGGCTCTCCCCGAACGGAGCAGGATTGGTGAGTGGGCACCCCCCTTCCCCAGGAACGTCGGTCCGAAGGCCATGTGGCGGGTCCTCACTATTGGAAAAGGGCCCCGCTACCCAATGGAAAGCCGGGTGGCCATGGGCCAGGGAATCTCCGTCAACCTCCCCGAAAGGAAAGGAAAGGAAAGGAAAGGAAACGAAGTTACTCAACACTTCTGCAACTCCCCCTTCCGCACTTTCCACCATAGCATTGGTCCACAGCGGCACAGCCGCCGCCCCCCTCTATCAGTTTTTAAAATTTTTATTGGGTTTATTTTAATGGGAACAAAGGAAACGGATCTTTCAGGGGTGGTGGTTGGTTGGCTGGTTTTATTTTTATTTTTATTGTGAACAAATGAAACTGAATGTTTTCATTTCTTTCTTTTCTTTTTTTGAAACAAAAGGAATGAAACGGAATTTCAATGCAACACAAGGCTGGTGACTGACTGACCCTGTTTTTTGTTTTTGTTTATGTTTTTGTTTTTTTGAAATAAATGGAATAATTGACCCTGGGGTCTTTTTTTTTCTTTTTTCTTTTTTGAAATAAATGGAACAATTGACCCTGGTTTTCAGTTTCTTTTTCTTGCCTCAGGCAGGCCTCGGAAGGGGAATATTTTCATAATATTAATAATCTGCAATTCGTAGACCACCAGGAAAGAAGTCTAGACCGTCTCTGGCTTGCGCTACCTTAAGGTAAGCTTACTGTAGTTCGATGATAAGCTTCAGTTACAGTATGGGACCACTGAATGAGTAGGGACTCTGTAGAGGGTAGACTGCCATGTAGAAAGTGAAAGGAACCTCGACGACGGAAGCTTTTCATTGCATAGCTTATCTATAGGGATAACATGGCCAATGTTGCATCATAAGCAACAACTCCAAACCCATTTGTTTGCTCTAACCTTGACATCAGCACGGTGAAATCTAATCAGGCAAGAGTTTTGTAGGGTGATTTGTGACTGAGTTGGCCATGCAAATCAACAGTAAATTGTCAAACAATCCTCTATGATTTGAATAAAAGGTTGTACAGTAGAAGGTGCCCTCACAATGTCTACAACATGCCATCTTGGCTTGGGCGTTGAGGAGTTAATAGAAAGCTTTTTAATAGACATAAAGAAATATCTAATTTTGAATATATACACTATACAATGTGTAAAGATCACCATGCAATATAGTCAAAGGGATTACCTTACTTTCTATAGGGCACTATATACTAATAAAGAAAATAGACCCATTCTTGACTCTTCAAGAAATTGTTTCATCAATATCTCAAAAGGGAAGTGGACTTCACTTTAATTGGATTATAAACAAGTTGGAGCATGGATCAAAAAGTAGGACTTGGGATTGGGGAGGGGGCTAGAAATGGGTCTAGTTACCTTAGAGTGGACAAGAAGCAATAGATAGTAGGCTTTCAACCAATGAGAGCTTCCAAAATTGTGAAGAGCAAGGAATGTAACTTTAAAATTTTTAAAACCAAGAGATAGGAGGTTGGAGACCAAAAAAGTAGTTGCCCTTTGTAGCAAAAAATATCCAAACTATGAGTCTCTTGGAATTGCAATCATGGACCTTTAGAGGAGTGCTATGGAAATTAGAAGGTTTATTCATGGCTTCTCAGTGCAAGTGTATAGTAGGCCTTATAGTCATATGCAATAACTTAAGTATAATTGATAAGTATCAAACACAAAATTATACTATGAAAGATAAATACACCATATTTGTATTCTTTGTTTCTTCAAGAATCTTGAATGTCAATCATCACATTTTTGGTCCTCCACTTCTTCATAAAATTAACTATGAAAAAACAAATCCCATTACCTAGGTTGTTGACCAATAATGATTCAATTATTGAATTAATAGGTGCATTCTTTGTCTCAACATCAACATTGAAAGTCAATTACTGAACCCTTTGAAGGACAAGGATATTTGTGGAGCCATTTTTGTGTGTGTCAATGAAGTGGTCTTTTACCACCACCATCAGTACCCTACATGGGGATGGATGTAAAAACTCATGCCCTATTGTCAAAAGGTTAATTTTGTATTTCTTGACTTTCCTTGCCTAATTCAAGGTCTTTGATTCCAAACTTGTTCAAATTTTTCATTCAAATTTTATAAATTTTATCATCCATAGTAAATAATATGTTTATATATTTTTCCATGGAATTTTCCCTTAGTTTGCACCCCTTCTTTCCTAAAAGACCAAGTGTGTATCAATGAACACCTCAAGTAGATTACTAGATTCCTACAAAGTCAAATTTGATCAAATATTCACAAAATTTTGATGCAAAGTGTGGACATGTACCCCCCCTAATTGGGTAGGTTGGACAATTTAGGCATCTTATGCTAAAAACCTCATCAATTTTTGAAATTTGGCATGTATTTAACTAATAAAACATGGCTTAAAATAAACCCCTGAAAAATGTTTAGTTCTCGAATCACATTTTAACCCCTAAATGCCCAAACTGTGTTTTTTGGCAACATAGCGATTTTGGGCAGCTCACTACGAATGGAGTTTTTCTTATTTTTCTTTGAAATTTTCACACAACATGTGCCCGAGGAGCATCATTAAGGCCCAACAATTTTCATAACTTTTGACTTAATGGTTAAAAAGTTATTGCATGATATGTAATTTTCATTGATCTTCGGGCAGCCCAAAAATTTCTTAAAAAAACACTTTTTTAAGAAATAAAAATTTCAAATTGGTTTTCTAGATTTATATGTACATAGAAAGCTTTGAATCATTCCATTTTGATTTATGAGATGAAAGTTATGAGGCGTTTTAGTTTGCGGGTAGTTTTGGATTCTCTACTCTAAAATAAACTTTGAAGTCCATTATTTCACTCAATTTTCAATATTTTTTGAAAAAAATAAAATCATAGGGTGGTGATTGTTTATTAAAACATTACAACCATTGGGATTGGAATTTTTCAATTCCATAACAAAATTCTTTACAATTTAGTATTTTGAATCATGCTCTACTTCTTTGTACTTACTTTCTTTTTCCTATATGTTGTACAATTTCAAATGATTTGAATTTTTTCAAGCACGTAGCCAACTTGCCTTGAAGAATGAATCCAAAGAGTAACCACCATTTTGGAATTTTTTTCATACAAATGTGGCCTTGTGAAGTGCAGCTGCCCGTTTTTTCACAGGGCCAAAAAAAGGATTTTTGCTAATTCACACGCAAAATCTTACAATCTACATGGTGGAAAATTCTGAAATTTTTTCCACGTCTTCTCAAATAAGTTTAGTACAAGATCTTACAGTTATATGTGTCCGAAAATGTTTTTTTCCTAAAATTTGGTACTTGTTCTAGAAATGACAGTTTTGGAGTGTTTTTGGTGAAAACATAGTTGAAAACATTTAGGGGTTAATAGGAGTCAAACTTTATAGGTTGTAGGGGGGCGGTTTTGTGGAAAGACATTTTCTTATAACTTCAAGCCCTATGAACTTGCAATTTGTGAAGTTCAAGTTCGTGAAATTTTTCCCATATATTCCAAAGGTTTTTTTTCTAACTTTTCATTGATTGTATTTCAAATAGAAAACTTCCTCATTGCACAAGAAATCATCAAAATACGACTAGTGTATTGCCAAATCCTTGAACCTCCTTGCATTGCATGGTGATTTAGAGTAAGTTAAACTCCATATTTGCTTCTGAAATTTTGCACGAGTGTATTTAACAAGATTCCAAACTCACTTGTAGAGAGACTCAAATTCACCAAGAGCAAAACTTTTATTCCAAGAGGGCTCATAGTTTGTTGACCCTCTTTCACAGTAATGAAAATAAAGTTTTTTTCTTCACTTCAACTGTCACAATTTTTCAATCCCAGCCATCCAATGGTTTGGAACTTTTTCCACACATTACAATAGTAGTCTACTACACTTTTGTATGGTTGAAGTTCAAATAAAGAGTTTTTATTTGCAATTATGGACAATGCACTCAAAAACTGGTAGTTTCTAACAATTTCTCTTGAAAAGCATTCCGAGTCCTTTTGGGATAAAGTTCATTGTAGTGTTTGTAGGGCCACTCAGAAACATCAATGTACTCTCTAGAAGTAGGGTGTGGGACTTGAAATGAATAGACTCTTCATGTATGCTGACCATAAAATACATATTTTGAATTAATTTTTTCTCCCTATCTACACAATGCTTCCCTAGTATCCCTAATTTCCTTGTTTCCTCCGTAGACTTCATGACACACTCATCCACTTACTATTAAAATTTTCCGTTCCGAGCAGGAGCTGGACAAACTGAGAAGTTGGGCATGAGCCACCTGGCACACCGGGAGGGCCCTCAGAGAAGGGAGGTTGGGCTTAAAGGGTAAAAAGACACTGTTCCCCAAGCCAGCAATGCTTTCCGAATTCCCTTTAAAACGGACTGGCACACTCCGACACAACCGTAATACAACTCCATCCCAGTCCATCGCCGGCAAACTCAGCTTGCTGGCTTCAGTGCTCTTCGAATGCTTGTTCACTAAGCTTCTTTTTCTCATCACTCAAAACGCCACTGTGCGGCGAATATTCAGCAGTAGCAGCAGCTGCACTTCGACTGCCATCGCCACCATGCTGTCATCTCATCATAACATCCCTTCACGATGACCCTGGTGGCACTCCTTGCTACTGTTCTGATCTTCGTGCTGGGTCGAGGATCAAGTGGATTGAGTGGATTCGTTCGAGGTACTGCCGTGGCTTTGGCTAGCGAAAGTGGTGATGAGTGTGAAGGTTTCGGTGGGAAGCTCCTGGTGAAAGGAGGAGGCGAGCCAACATGCGGTGTCGACGACGACGCAGTGGTCAGTAGCGGCGCTGCTGGTGGAAGATTCTGGAAGTGTGCTTGATTTGGGTGTGCGGGGAGGGGTAGAAGCGAAGTAGAGGGTAGTTATTTTGCGGTTTTGTTTCCGCTTGGGAATCTGTGGTACAGTAGAGCACGAAAAAGCTCGGAGTCCCATTCTCCTCCTGGAAGAGTTTGGCGCGGAGGATTCATTTGGACTTCCCGCGGGGTAACTTAATTGCGTGAGTGGGTGGTGAAGAGCGCGTGGACTGAGGTGGTATATGTTGACGCACCAGAAGTGCGAGCAGCAGCTGGAATTTGAGGAGCAGCATAATTTTGAGCAGATGCGTGATGACCAGCGATGGAAGCAGTTTGGCACAGCTTGGTGGTGCATTCCTTCACCGGAATTTCAGATTCTCCTCGGGTTCAGTGATCTAGTATAACGACATCTGTGCCAGCTGACAAAGAATTCAAGGCGGAGCATGTAGGTGGTGTCGATCTCGTGAGCACATCCAATCGTTGGCGATTGTTTAACTTAAACCCTTTTTTTCTCGTCAACGTTAAGGATAATCAGCAAGCGAGAGATACTCAGCAAAAAGAAAAACGCGAAAGGGATCGTATTGAATTTTTTTGAATGGCCACTTGTATTGCGAAAGTAGGAATTAGTAGCATGCTCTCCCCAAAAACTTCATTCATTCCGGGATTTAAGGGCGCGGGTATTGATGGTGACGGCCGCGCGCAGGCGGTCGCGGGCCGACGCGGCGTGGAGTTTCCCAGACTGGTGACGAGTGGTCTGAGTATCGCCCAGCCGAAGGTGAAGCCGCTGAACTTCGCGCAGAAGATCGCAGACAAGGTAATAGGGGTGGTGGAGAACAATTTACAGCATCTGCATTGGAGGGACAACGCGCCGCTGCCTTCGACGGTGGATCCCCACGTGCAACTGGAGGGCAATTTCTTCCCCGTGGAGGAGAGCCCCGCACAGCATAATCTCGAAGTGCAGGGCACGCTCCCGGCATGTCTGGAAGGCGTGTACGTGCGCAATGGACCCAACCCTCAGTTTTTTCCTACCGGCCGTCACCATCTGTTCGATGGCGACGGCATGTTGCATGCCGTGAGCATCCATGGAGACGATAATTCCGTCAGCTACGCGTGTCGCTACACGCGCACGTACCGCTTCCAAGAGGAGGAGCGCTACGGGCGCGCGTTTTTTCCCAAACCCATCGGAGAGCTTCACGGCTACGGCGGCGTGGCGCGCCTGCTGTTGCACTGGTCGCGGGCATTGCTCGGGATTCTGGACGCGTCGCAGGGGATGGGCATGGCGAATGCGGGTCTGGCGTTTTTCAACAACCGCTTGCTGGCGATCTCGGAAGACGATCTCCCCGTGGAGGTTCGTCTGACGGCGGATCATGACATCGAGACCGTCGGGCGCTACGATTTCCAGGGCCAGCTCGCGCATTCCATGATCGCGCATCCCAAAATCGATCCTCACACCGGGGAGCTTTTCAGCCTCAGCTACAACGTCATGTCCGCGCCCTACTTGAAGTACCTCGTGTTCTCCGCCGACGGCGAAAAGAAAGTGGAGGTGCCTGTCACATTGCCGGAAGCTGCCATGACTCACGACTTCGCTATTACGGAGAATTTTGTCGTGATTCCGGACCAGCAGATTGTGTTCCGGTTGAAGGAGATGCTCACTGGCGGGTCCCCGGTCGTCCTGGACCCGAAGAAGACGCCGCGGTTCGGCGTGATGCCGAAATACGCCACCAGTGAAGCCGAGCTCCAGTGGATTGAAGTCCCCGATTGCTTTTTTTTCCACTTGTACAACGCCTGGGAAGAGGGCGACGACGTCGTTGTCATCGGAACCTCCATGACCCCCGCGGACATCATCTTCAAAACGAGTGAAGTCCCGCGCGCGGTTCTCACCGAGATGCGCCTCAACCGCGTCACGGGCACCTCGACCAAACGCGAGCTCGCGGATCTCAACTTAGAAGTGGGAAAAATGAATCCCAATTACCTGGGCGTCAAGACCCAATATATGTACCTCGCTATTGTGGAGCCATGGCCCAAAGTGTCAGGTATCGCTAAAGTCGACTTGCAATCAGGCGAAGTCGTCGCGCGCTACAACTACGGCCGCAACCGCTTCGGCGGCGAGCCCATCTTCGTGCCGCGCACATCCGACCCCGCGGCGCCCGAGGACGACGGTTTTTTGCTCGCGTTTTGCCACGACGAGTCCACCGGCGCGTCGGAGCTGCTCGTGCTGGACGCTGCGTCGCCGTCACTAACCCAAGTAGCAGCCGTGAAGCTGCCGTCCCGCGTCCCTTACGGCTTCCACGGCACATTCATCCCGGCAGCCGATCTCTCTTGATCCGCCGCCCCTTCTTTTGCCGTTTTTTCGATTCTCGTGAGGACTGTGTGCCCAACTTGTACATAGCCAGCTACAATTTCAACCGTTTTTTCGCAGTTTCTGCTTGTACATTACATCTCACGGACTCGGCGCCATCATCAGTTACCGTTACAGTTACCATACAACAATCATTTCAGTTTTATGGGCTCCTGACTGTCGCCATCCTCGCCTAGAACCCATCCATTCGAGATCTTCGCGATCTCACCTGCAGAGCAAGCTTTGAATTGAGCTTTGTGCTGTTTTTTGTGGATGTAAACCTTTCTAGCATGAGGATGTTTTTCTGGAGCCCTTGTCGCTGACTTTGTGATAATGTAGCCCTCACTTTTTATTGTTGCAAACTCATTGTTTTCAGCATTATATATATGAAGATTGCAATTTTTGATGCACTTTTGGTCTGAATCTTCACGGTGAACTCTCAGCTTGTTCTTACTTGACTCGATTCTTGGTATGTCGCTGCATTGACTCAGATGCTTGTTTGTTTCGAGAACACACTTTTGCTCTGACTCGTGCATGTATCTATTCCGAAGTCTGGCACTTGCTTTTTGGCTCTGACTCGTGCATGTGTCGATTCCGAAGTCTGGCACTTGCTTTTTTGCAGCCGTTTTAGAAAGACCGCCACATGAAAATCGAACATCTGACTTTGCGAAAGCTGGAAACAACAGTCGGATAGAACTTTATAAACAATATCCATAGGCATGCAGTTTGAAGCAGATTTGCTGATTGTACGTTCATGCACGTACTTGTTACACCGATTGCTTTATCATCATGTTGCTGTGCACTAAAGGCTCGCGAAAAGTTTTCCTTTACAAGCTTTACATTCTGAATATATGATACGGAGCAATGCAGTGAGAGGGAAGCTTCAGACAATCTCAAGAAGTCGTGTGCATGGCATTTTTATTAGGGCTTCCGTCTGCTGTCTCTAGCCTTCCCTTTTGAAGTAAGTGTTGACAATCATGAAGTGGTATAGAAATTTTGTACTACCTGTTTGGGAAAAGGAAAAGTGTGTCAACGTTACCCATACTCTGCTTTTCGTGAAATTTACCTACACGAGCTGTAAAGCCAAAAGGACTCAAAGTGCGTGATGAATGACTTTGAGGCCGTTTTCTGTAGAAACAAAGAATGCACCTATTTATCTAGTACCTCTTAACTATCTTTGGTGATAGGCCCATCCGGGTCAAGGCTGGCTTTGATGTACAAAGGTTTCCATTTAACTAAAGGGGTGTTACTGCTACATGTGTTAGAGAATTCTCAAGCTATTAAGCTCAAAGAGATAAAAAATCATCAATCAAAATTCAATGATTGAGAAAAATTAGCACAAATGATCATTTTTCTCTTCTAAACTTTGTGGTATACAAGGTGAAGTGATGACCACCAAGTTGTTCAAGAAACTTTCTTCTTAAGCCTTTGATTCCAATCTCCAATTCCAACTCCATATTCTATGAGTTGTTAATTTTTCACAATGATTACATAGATTGGTAGTAATTTATTATGCACTTTTGTCCTACACAAGAGAATTAGGGGTAGAAAGGGAAGATCTTCTACATTAGTTTGACTCCCAATGAGTATTTCTGGTTTTTCTGAAGTGGATGATGTCACACGGTTCCAAAATGGTTGATTTCCACAGTCACTAGCTAGGCGTTCAAGGGTTAAATTAATACCGTAAACAACTTATCATGTCATAAGTGTTCTTGACTTGTTTAACACAGATTCAACACAAAATCATTTCAACCCATGATGAATTTGTAACAAATATAAAGGGTCGATTACAACCAAGAGTTATCAACTAGATGTGGTTTGCAAGTTATTTAGTCTCTCTTGCAAAAGGGGCCCAATTCAATTCCAACTAGAACTATAAAATTTTGAGAACCTTCATTGGTCAAGAGCTTAGTAATCTGGATCACAGCATTCTAAGCATTCTGAATTTTATTTTATTTTATCTTGAAACACATGGACAAATTCCATTGAAAGGGAGAGTTCTGAATTTTTAAATTCTTTGGCTTGTCCGAAGACCCGCACTAAAGCTAAGGTAATGCTTGGAATCAAATGATCTGGACTTTCCATTTGTTTCAAAATTAAAAATTTTTAAAAAAATGATCTGGACTCACCTGGTAACTTACTTGAAATACATTGATCCGTTCACCGGTTCATGTTTTTATAAAAAGAAGCAAAAAGGTTAAAAAACTTAAAAAATAGAAAAATTCTTCCGACAAATCACAAACTGGGCGTCTGAGAGGAATATGGAGGAATAGACGTACGTTAAAGACAGTCTTTGATGCTTTCTTTCCGTCATTTGTACAAAAAATAAGAAAATTTATAGATGCCCCATGCTCCTCTAATAAACCCACCTTCCCCTGACCTCAGCGGAACCTCTGTGTGGTGACGTCACTTTCTTTTCTTTTTTAATTCTTTTGAAACGAAAGGACACTTTATTCCACAGCCTTACACATGCATCGTACACATTGCATCGGTAAGTATTAAAAAATTAATTAATTTTAAAATAATAATAATAATAATAATAATAATAATAATAATAATAATAATAATAATAATAATAATAATAACAATAATAATAATAATAGACAATGTAATCCATTGTAACATTCAATATCATTCACTACCTTCCCTTCTTGCACCCTACGCATTACATTGAGTCTCCACATGTCCATATAGCTACCGACGATGAAGTATTGTTGGATGTAGAATATTCTACACTATCTATTATAGAATCAATGCATACTATTAAATGTTATGATTCCAAAGAAAGAAAGAAACATTGAAATTATGGGTTTCCATAGGCAAAAGAATCAAAAGCCCCTCAAAAATATTAATTTAAAAAAGTTTTCCAAAATTAGGCAATATGGATGAAATATTTCTATTACATTTTTTGGACATTCCACTCAAAACATTCCAATCATCAAATATTGGAAAAAAAATACTTCATACATGTCTGAATCTGACCTTCACGGAAGATAATGTCATTGGTCAAATGACCAAGAAGTCACTTAGAAAGTCATTGGTTCGCTAGGAAGTTGCCACACCGTACTACTAAAGTGCAACACGTAGAGTGAACCAAATTAATCCCTATGTTACATACTTACATTACTGTAGTTCTAGCTAGTGTGCCAGGAATCAAAAAACCATTTTTAAAATTTTTTTCATTTCATGTTTTTGTTTGACACATTTGAAACAATCCAAACCCATTTCTATTAATAAATTGGAAGGGGTACAATAGTGAATTTTAAACTGGCTGCCTGCCGTTCCAATCGGCGGCGTCTCCGGAGCGGCCGTAACTTATTCGGTTGTCGTTAGGTCTGGCAGTCCGGCTGTCAGGCACCGGCCCACCGCGGCAGGCGGGCGGGCGTGCATGCACGCACGGTGGATAACGGGTCGGGCGCGGGTGGCAAGACGAAAGTCGCCGGGGATCTCCGTTGCATGGACCCCAACTGTCCACCTCTACATGGAACGAACTCTGTGGCCAATGGGGGACTGCCACATCACGTGGAAGTTCCCGGGGGGCGTGGGCTTCCCCCGCTCCTTGCGGGACTTTTGGGTGCCAACGTGGTGGGAGTGGAGCCCACGTCGGACATGCCCGCATGGCCGTTGATGTTGATGGTGGAGCCAGTGAGATCGAGCGACTGACGTGTTGCCACCAGCTCCTGTTTTGATTAACTTACCGTAGGACGGTAGTCAAACCCCCTGAGGTGGGTGAATTTTAGTAAACCCCTGGGTCCTGGCTGTTTTTTCCATTTGTTTAACCAAAAAATAAAATAAAATAAAATGGTTGGGTGAATTTTAGAGGTCAAGCTGGTCAACAACTCACCATGGTAATCATCTGTTTTGGAACCGTAAGAATTGTTGAATTAACCGGTAAAAGATCAAGGCATATTTTGGGAAAAATTTGTCAAAAACTGCCACTTTTTAGGGCAGCAAGAAAAAAATGAAAAAAAAGAAGCTATTTTTTCAGAATTCAACTGTACAAATTTGTATTAGACTTCTTTGGGAACATGGAAAAAAAATTTAGAAACTTGGACAGAACGGATTGAAAGATTGTAATGTTTGAAGTTAGGTGAAAAGTTTTTTTTTCCAACCTCGCTAGACAAGGCCTACAAAATTTTACTCCTTCTAGAATGAGATTCTTACACTAAACATGGTTATTTTTTTTGGACATTTTCATCTTGTATCGTGTAAGCTATACACACACCAAATTTCAAAATCATAGGAAGAGTTTTGCACATGTTGCTCAAAGTTGCCCGAGCTGCCCACAAAGTTTAGGGCAACATAACTTTTGATTCGGGCACCCGATTGGAAAAAAAATTAGATTTTCAAGAAGGAGGTACATAGTTACACATCATGTCCGAATTTCATGAACATCCAACCAAAAATGACTTCGTAGGAGCCTACCTAAGATTTCTTGCACACGTTGAATGGACACTTGGTCCTTTAGGGATTTAAAAGAATACAAAAAGCACTCATTGGAAGTCAAACTACCTTACATGAAGGTCTGATTTGGCACTTGAATTAGTGCTAAAATGGAGTTACCACATTAGATTCTTTGGGGTCAATGTCCCCTCGGAACATTCACAAGATGACATGTGACACACTTTTTTACAAAAATGACTTGATTTCTATCAAATTTGAACTTCGCATAGGGTAACTCAACATTATTAAACCAAGTGACTTACTTCCTCCGAGGTGGAGGTATAATTCCCCCTTAGATACATGGAGGGAGAATTAAGTTATAATTCTGCAAACTTCATTGGCTAAGCAGAGGTCTATATCTCTATATTGTTAATGTGTCTTGATGTCATTGGTTGGTAGTGGCCAGGGGCTCTTGATTCGGAGAGAAGGAAAGCCCCCCCCCAAATCAGGTTAACAATGTTATGAATGTAGAAGATGTCCCCTTTTCACAAAAAATTGGTGGATGAATAGTTTCACTTCTATCATGCATGGAGAGATTCATCATTCAATTCAATTGGCCAAAAAATAGCTGGGACATTGTTTAAGGGTTAGTCCCTAGTAGCCCCTATGGAAAGGAGGGTACGATACAAATTTTAATATTTTTTGGCTAACTACTAAATTACAGCATAGATAGAGGTTAGACATCACATCTTCGTTTTTCAAAGGTTTTTTGTTTATCTGCCCATCACCACATGAAATCATTTGAAATTGTTGAAGAAGAATAATGACCTATTTGGAAACTATCCTATTAGTATAATAAGTTCGTTCCAAGGTAGACAATCAAGTAGGATATCTATGCTAATGGGAACAATTCCTAAAATAGGTAATACAATCCCAAAATAGAAAACCATGACCCAAATTGAAAAATTTAATAATCACTCAAACTACAACGACACTAAACAACAAGACTTCAAAATCAAACAATTGCATTAATTCCAATTTATCACACATACCAACACTCAAACACAAGACAATTCCAACTGCAGTTAAATACATGCACAACAAAGCATCTATCTCAATAATTCCAGTACTTCCAATTAGGCAATCATTTTTCACAACACAACAATTTTACAAAATCTCACACTTTAAAACAAGCTCACAATTCAATAGGCAACTAAATCCTCTAATTATATTAATCACAAAGTCATTACACAAAACAACCAATTCGGTGGCTGGACTCGCACTTGCTTCTCTCGTAGTGGGTAAAAAAAACAAATTGGAATTCCAAACTAAGTAGGCAACCCGAGTGACACACTGACCACCATCAAATGAGATCACGTGAAAGAAAATCTGAATAGACATTTACTAAATCACACTTCGCCTCTTACTACCCGACAATTCTAACCCAATTGGCTAATCAGACTGTTAACCTCAAAGTTGAATGTAATTATGACCTATTTGCTTCCTAACTAACAGATTATGAGCCAAATCAGCAACATCTACTCAAAATTTGTGGAACTATCCAATTTGGAATTTCTTACTCTATCTACAGGAACCTTGCAAAAGAATAAGAGTAACTTTGGCCTTTGAAATACTGCCATGAACAATGCATTTGTTGGGAATTTGCCATCCAAGTCAACTTGGATGGCAAATTCAATCCTCGATGCCTCAACTAGGAAGTAGACTATATAATAAAAAATAGACAAGTTTCTTCCCTTGAGAAATTCTTAGGTCCTTGTATGACAACAAGGTAGTTATTTGACACCCCACCCCCACTATAGTTGGGTGGACCATGGTGATAAGCATCTTGCGAAAGCCAAGGTTTGAACTCATGACCACTTCATTGGTATGCCATGCCAAAGCCACTAAGCCAAGGCTTTAAGTGTCGAATAAACTTGCACAATGAACATAAAGCATCAAATAAATATGACAAAAGCATCAAGTGACCATGTTGATTGCATTGTTGAAGAATAGACAATAAAAACATATTTAGATGTACTTCATTAGTTTCCATATAACTCCATAGCAAGCTCTTGAAAACATCAAGAATCCACCCAATGAATGCAGACTCTCTTAGGGGATAATTCATAAGCATTCAACTTAAAATAAATTCTATGTTTCAAAAAATTTATCTCGTAAAATACATACCCACACTAAATATTTCAAAGTGAGGATGATTTTAGAGCCCCCCAATTATGGCTCCAAAAATGCATAACTAAGAGTTTCAAAAGCATTAATTGAAGCATTCAAAATTTCATGACATAAATTTTTTTGTCATTCAAGGAAAATTGGCTTGAAAAAACATTTGAGGAAAATTTGGATCAATATTTATGAATCTTCATTATAAACACCTAACCTTAGTTTCCATTCTCTGTTTGGCAACTCATGTGGAGTCATGAGTAGAAAAGGAGGTCTTTTGGCACCAAGCTATAGTAAGAGGGTTTGGTTCCACATATCTACATGGACACTAGTTTGGTGCCCATACGGACATGTGGAACCAAGTTCTCCTCCTTTAGCTTGGTATTCCAAGATCTTCTACTAGAGTGAGTTATGTCTTGTGAATGTCACTTGAAATTCATTGGAGTACTTCTCAAATATTTTTGAATAAACAATCAAGCATAGGTGTTATATAGACTTGTAGAGGCAAAACCTAAAGTTTAGTAGTAAAAATGGTTTGACATTTGAGAAATTCAAATACTATTGTATCTATTTGGATATGTTTTAACATTTATATGTTGAAATGGTTTAATCCCTAAAGACTATACATTCAAATTTCGAACAATGGATGAATGCAAACAAATCAAAATATATTTTTTCATCCATGAAATTTTTAAAAGATTTTTGTGTTAGTTCTTCAACAATTAGCCATTTTCATAGTATAGCTTATGAAGAGCTTGCTTTGAAAATATCATATAATTCAAAGGATACCAATAGATCTAGCTTCAAAAAGTATCTTGTCCAATTCAAAAAATGACCTTAAAAATGACTTGAATAAAAAATAAAATGAAAAATCTTCAAAAATCACTACAATGAAAACTTAACATTATGAACTTAGTAGAAAAATATTCTTGTCAAAATCACAAATATTCAATCTACAAGTGTTTATAGAAGAAAATTTTAATTTTAGGCTTCAAATATTATTGAAAAATATTGGTTTGTGTACTAGTTGATCAAGCCTCATGGATATGTTCTATGGATAATATTTTACAACCAATGTGTAGTAGGAAAAAAGCCACCAAAGCAAAAGGTCTATGGTAACTCTCCTAGTAGGGGATCTTTTAAGAAGGAAGGTCAAGTAGGACTTTTGTTGAAGCAACTAAGGTCACATTAAGGCCAAAAAGACTAATAAGAGATAATTGAAATTGTAAATGGTATCACTTTTTGATGGTATTAAAAAAATACAAGTATTTGTGGTCCAACAATGCAATGCAATCAAAACTTTGGAATTCACAATCTAATTTACATCTTTCAACTTTACACATTTTCATAATTCTATTTTTTTTCATAAATAGCTTTTATCTTGTATTTAGAAGCTACAAGCTTCAAAATCAATTGTCTTATATACTCCACCTAAATAACTCACACAACAATAATTTTTAACATATCACAAATAAATTGGCACACCTACCCGGTGGCTCAACAACAAACAAAAGTATTTAGACAATCATTCTTCTAGCTATTTTCAATGGAAAGATATGATCATTACAACTTGAGTCACATTCTTGCATATTCTAATTGATATTATGTGCTAATTGTGAATTGAGAAAGAAGGCTATTTATATTTCTAAAAATGATTAGTCACGTCCCTTTAAACCTCAAATATAGACTACCAACTAAGACTCTTTCTATCTTTATAAGGAATATTTCTAAGTCTATTTGTCATTTATTGCCTTATTTACATTCAACTTGATATTAGATTTAAATTGATTCCCTTTTTACACTTTAATAAAGAACTAAGTCCAAAAACAAAAATGTTTATTACACAATGTTTGAGAGTTATTATTAACCCCTAAAGTTCTTTGACTATGTTTCACCAAAAACACTTGAAATGGGCCGTTTGGATGGTAGAGGCTCTCTGAAAGTGAGAAATAAAAATTTATTGCATCTAATTGTTAGATCTAGTGTTAGACTATTTTATTATGTTGTAGTAAAAAAATGGGAGGTCTTGACTGTACAAATTGTGAGATTACAACATTTGAAGTTGAATAAAAAGTTTTGGGGGGACATCCAAATTTTAGGCAACTTTGATTTGGGGAGGCTTTTGCACAATTGATTTCTCTCTTTGTCTTGAATTTTTATTACTCTTTTTGTAATAAAATCTGGCCATATATTCAAAAACTTTGATAACATTTCAAATTGGGGAACATTTATCAAAAAATTCTAGTAGAGAATGAGCTTCTAGAAAAGTCTCAAACACGCCCTTTTTTCAACAATTTATGGCTTGCACATACAATAATTTCTTCAAAATCTGAATGGTGGAATTCTAGGTTTCAGCTAGTTCTAGAAGAGGAAAAAACAAAAATAAAAATCTCCCAAGAGAATCAAATTTTGGCAAGCTTGATCAATTTGTGTCCAAGTTGAAGTGATTGGCAGTAGGGCATATTGGCCGCTTGGCATGAGAGGAGGTTGGGTTAGGGTTAGCAAAGCTCAATTCATCACAAATCATTGACAATGGATCACGTTCTCCTTGATTTTGAAGGTGCTCACCTTTCTTTCAATTTTGAAGATGTTCCTTGGTCAATGACCTATAATTTTAGGATATTCAACTTGAAATTTCAAGGGAGTCAAAATATAGGGCAAGGATCTCCCATGCCTTGTAGAGCCATATACATTGTGTGTTCTACAATGAGAAAAAATGATCATTATACAAGTGGGGTGGTAGGAGGTAAAACAACCCATGTGGTATATGTAAATTAGAATTACTAGGAGATCAACCACTCATAGTTAAGTGAAAAATAGTAATTGTGTTTAAATTATAATTTTAGGCCTCGTTTTGGCATATGAGAATAATTTTTTCCAAACCACTTTAAACTAAAAAAAGTTAGGAAATGAATCTAACTTTCATCTCCAAAATTCGTTTAAGATTTCAAGTCTCCTATCAAAAGTTGTGAACAAATTTGAGAGAGGGATTAGAAGGGACATTTTCTTTGACACTTTCAAATATCCTCTTTGAATTTTTTCCATATCTTTATTTTTGGAGGCTTAAAATCACAACTAGTTTTTGGAGATGAAAGTTACCTTGATAGATGAATTATTTTAAATTCAAAGTTTTTAAAAATAAGTTATTCTACTAAGTCAAAATGAGGTCTGAAATTCTACTTTGAATATAATTCCTACATTTTGACAATGAGCAGTGGCTAGCTGTCATCTTCAAATTATCTCATCTCCATTGAGGGTTCATGATGGACAATGGATTTGATTCTAAAGACAACCTCTCCACCCTTCACTCCTACAATTGTCAAAAGAGAAATTGTTTCATTTCACCATCAAATTATTATTTTTGGATGGTGGATTGTCAAATGACAAATTGGTAATTGATTCAATAGATTCTTTGGGCTTTCAAAAAAAAATTTAATGTGTTTATTAGTAGTAACCTCCTTGTTAGGCCAAAGGAAGCCATAGAGCAACTACCTCCCTACCACCACCTCTTTGTATATTTTGTCAAATTTATAAGTCCAGAAAAATGTCAAAGAAATACTCCCATCTAAACTTGGGGCAAGACGCTAAGCTTTTTAGGCATATCAATGCAAATTTTGCTCTAGTGTAAATTACCCTACCTAGGTTGCCTCTCATTCTTAGAAAATGACATTTCTCCCATAAGTCCTTATGGGCACATCTAATTATAAAAAAATTGGTGGAGCACCAAGGTGCTACTCATCTTCACATTCCAAAAAAAATTAAAAAAATATAGTGAATTTTTTGTTCTTAGTGAGCTACACAAAATTGCTATGTTGCCAAAAAAACGTTGTTTGGTCCTTTTGGGGTTAAATTAGTACTCTAAGTTGCATTTTATAATAGATCTTCACAATTTTGGAAATCTAGAAGTCCTATTTCTTGGTCCTTTAGGGTTGAACTTTGAAATTTAGACTATAGAAAATCCATTTTTTCATTTTCAAAAGTTTGAGTTCTTTTCTAATTCATTTTTTTCTACTTAGCTTTTGGTGAATTAGGATGTGCAAGTTTTTCAAACTTCAAACATACTTCAAATTTTATTGATCCCCTAAAGGACTAGTTGTTCAATTTTCAAACTATAGATGAATGCAAAGATGTTGGAAGTATACTATTTTTTAAAAAAAATTCATCCATTAAACCCCTAGAGAACCAAATAACAATTTTTGGCAATATAGAAATTTTGAGTAGCTCACTACTAAATTTTTTTAATTAAAAATTCTTTTTTCATGGATTTGGGGATGGAGAATATTTTGTTGGTCCACTAATTTTTTTTCATTTGAATTTTTCCATGAGAAGTTATGGGGACAAATGTCATTTTCAATGAATGGAGGGCAACGTGGACAAGGTTATTTATACTATAGTGAAAATTGTAATACCATGTCTGAAAGAGCTTGGGCAGGGCCAAAGACAAGATTTTAGACCAGTTTCAAGCTAGGTACTTCACTAACATTTTTGAACTCATAAATTTGTTACAATGTACTAGGAGGTACTGAGGTAGTGGTAGAGAGGCACTTGCTCTATGGTATCTTTTGGCCTAATGGGTTGGTTACTCACAATTTCCACATTCGAAAATTAAAAAATTCAAACACCTAAAGAAATCATTGAGTAAATTACAAATTTATCATTTGACAAACTACCATGCAAAATAAATATTGATCGTAAAATGGAGCAATTGCTTCATTGCCATTCGTAGGGATGGAAGGTGGATGGGTTGTTTTTATAATCAAATCCATTGTATGTCATGAATCCTCAAAGGATATGGGATAATTTGAAGATGAAAGCTTGACCATTCATTGTCAATACATAGGAATTGTGTTCAAAGTAAAATTTCAAACCTCATTTTAGTATAGTAGAATTTGTTTTTCTTCCAAAAACAACTAAAAGAATTGGATAATCATAGTAACTTTCATTTGCCAAACCCATTTGTGATTTTAAGCCTCTAAAAAACTTTATGGAAAAAAATTCAAAGAAGATATTTGAAAATGTCAAAGAAAATGTCCTTTTCAATCCCTCTTTGAAATTTCTTTATAACTTTTGAATGGAGACTTGAAATCTCAAACGGATTTTTGGACATGAAATTTGGCTTCATTTACCAAATTTTTTTAATTCAAAATCTCTTATAAAAATGTATTCTATTGTACCTAAACAAAGCTATAAATTCTAATTTAAACACAATTCCTATTTTTCACTTAACTATGAGTGGGTGAGCTCCAAGTAATTCTAATTTACATATCTAATATGGGTTGTTTTACCTTGTACCATACCACTTGTATAAATATCTTCTTGACTCATCTCTATGCACACAAAAACAAGTGGATTTAGAAACTATTGGAAGAAGCTACCACATGTTTTGATTCCCTTGAAATTTAATGTTTGAATATACTAAAATTATATGTCATTGACCAAGGAACAACTTCAAAATAAAAAAGAATGTTCTCTAGTGTCAATGATGAGCCGAGCTTTGCTATCCTTGACCTAGCGAATTCCCATTCTAAGCCCCATATGCCCAACTGCCCTTCACTTGAGCTTGGACATAGATTGATTAAGCTTGCCAAAGTTTGATCTTTTGGAAGATTTTTATTTTTATTTTTTCTTCTTCTAGAGCTATCTGAAACCCAAAACTTCACCATTGAAAATTTGAAAAAATTATTGTATGTGCAAGCTATAAATTGTTGAAAGAAGGGCTTGTATGAGACTTTTGGGGGAGTTAGTTCTCTATTGGAGTTTCTTGATATATGTTCCCCAATTTGAAATGTTATGAAAGTTTTTGAATATGTGTCCAACTTTTGTTACAAAAGAGTGATTAAAATTCAAGCCAAAAAGTGAAATTAATTTTTGCAAAAAACTCCCCGAATCAAAATTGCCTGGAATTTGGATACCCCCTCAAAACTTTCTTGTCAACTTCAAACTCTATAATCTCACAATTTGTGGAGTCAAAACCTCCCACTTTTGAACCCCTAGAGGTTTTTGACTATGTTTTCACCAAAAATGCTCCCAAACCACCATTTGTAGTACAAGTATTGAATTTTAGAAAAAAACATTTTCAAACATATGTAACCATAAAATCTTATAGTATGTTGGTTTGAAAAGATGTGGACAAAATTTCAGAAATTTCCATTGTGTAGATTGCCAACTAATAACATTTGAATTGACAAAAAATTTCTTTCGGGGCCCTCCAATAAACCGGGTAGCTACTCTTCACAAGGTCATATCCATATGAAAAAATGTCCAAAATGTTTGTGCATCTTTGAATTCATTCTTCAAGGCAAGTTGTCTACATGATTTGAAAATTTTTAATAATTTGGAATCATACAACATGTAGGTGAAAAATAGTAAATAGAAAGAAATAGACAATGATTCAAAATACTAAGTTGTTAAGAATTTAATTATGGAATTGAAAAATGCCAATCTCAATGGTTGTAATATTGCAATAAATAATATGCATCCTGTGATTTTATTTTTTTCCAAAAATGTGGAAAATTGAATTAATAAAGTACTTCAAAGTTTATTTTAGAATAGAGAATTCATAACTACCAGCAAACAAAAACTCCTCATAACTTTCATCCCATTAATCAAAATGGAATGATTCAAATCTTTTGACATTCATATAAATCTAAAAATCCAATTTCAAGTTTTGTTTTCTTGATAAATGAGATTTTTTCTGATTTTCCAAGGTTCCTCAAGTTGGGAAAGAAACTACATATCATACAATAATGTTCTAAAGATGTAGTCAAAAGCTAAGGAAATTGATGGGCCATAAAGTTACTCCTCGACCACATTTCTTGTAAAAATTTCAAATAAAAAAAAAAATATTCCATTCGTAGTAAGTTGCCTCAAATATCTATGTTGCCAAAAAACGTTGTTGGGGACTTTAGGGGTTAACTACAACATAATGAAGTAGTCTACCACTAGATCATATGTTAAGGGGACCCTTTGCCATCAAAACAATCCATTTTGAGTGTTTTTTGGTGAAACATAGTCAAAGAACTTTAGGGGTTAAATATTTGAAGATTACCTTGTAAGTTCTCTTACATTTGTATGACATAGATCTTCACAACTTTTTTTAACAAATCCTCAATAGTTTAAGGGTTCTAAATAAATTTGATCTCCAAATCTAACTTTTTTAGTTTAGAAAATTACCGTCTGAAAATCACTTCAATAAATAAGAAATAAAAATCATTAAGTCACCATGACTAGGAATTAACATTTCAAACTCAAAAAAAAATCTTTTGAAGATTACTTATATACAATTTGTAGTCAAATTCAGCTATTTACAAAGAAATTTTAATTTTTGGTTTCAAGTTTTTTTAATTATTGATTATTGTAGTAGGAGACCTAATCATATGGATATGATCTATGGATCAACTATTGCAAGTTGTATATGAAAGTCCTCATTAAACTATTATTCTAGGTTGCCTGTAATAATACATCTTGACAATTTTGAAAATTTAATCTTCTTTGAACCTTAAAGAGTTAATTATTAATCAAAGATATCCAATTGTTTAATAAGGTAAAATAATCCATTTTTATTGTTGCTTTCCCCTTCCTAGAATGTAGGTATCTCTTGAAGTGTTCAAAATATGATCTTAAACCCTCCATGTGGGATGTCTACAAATTGACAAACGGCACAATGTGGATGCAAAGTAATAGAGCCTTTAATGAAAGATTTTGAATCTTTCAATGAATGGTTCTAGATCTTTCTCAAGGCACTTCAAGCATGCACCTATTGAGAGCATCTAACCCCTCAAGTTCCTTGCTATGTTTTCACTAAAAATGCTCAAAAACTGTCATTTGTAGTACAAGTACTAAATTTTAGAAAAAGAAAATTTTAGACACACGTAACTATAGGATCTTGTAGTAAGCTGGTTTGAGAAGAGGTGAAAAAAATTTCAAAATTTTTCACCATGTGGATTGCAAGATATAAGCTTTCGAATTCATAAAAATCCTTTTTTTGGCCTTGTGAAAAATTGGGTAGTTGCACTTCACAAGCTCACATTTGTTTGAAAAAATGTCTAGAATGGTGGTGCTTCTTTGGATTCATTCTTCAAAGCAAGTTGGCTATATGCTTGAAAAATTTCAGATCATTTGGAATTGAAAATGAAAATCCCCATGATTCTAATGTTGCAATAAAGAATCTACATCCTATGATTTTATTTTTTTCAAAAAATACTAAATTTGAATAAAATAAAGGACTTCAAAGTTTATTTTAGAGTAAAGAATCCATAACTACGTGCAAATTAAAACTCCTCATAACTTTGGACTCATTGATCAATATGGAATGATTCAAAGCTTTCCACTTATATATAACTCCAAAACACCAATTTTTTATTTTTGTTTTTGAAAAAAGTGAATTTTTCTTATCTGCCCAGACTACCCATACAAGGAAAATAGTAACATATTAGGTCATAACTTTTGACTCATATTTCCAAATCTCATCAGATTTAGTGCACATAAAAGATATTCCTTTTCCCCACCTTCTATTAAAATTTCCATCTAAAATATGAAAACCTTTAGTCACACATACCTACCCAAAATTTTTATGGTGCCCAAAAATGCATGCTCGTCCTTTAGGGTTTAATCTCCACCTTTAAGATAAGACAAGCACACCTAGGTTTTTGTTTTTTGTTTTTTTATATTGTAGGTTTCCTATGGGGTGTTTAAGCGTGATCCATTGTGCCTTCCAAGCAATGAATCTTTCTAACTTTCTAGGTGATTCAAATTGCGAAGGAAATAACTTAACCCCTAAAACGCCTAAAGCCTTTTGGATTCAAAAACATCATTGCTTTTGAAGTGTTATAGATCTAAATATCACTATATTATAGAGACCTCAACTATACAATCTTGTAGTGTACATGTTGTAAATGACATGAATCAAATTTGGAGTCATATGGCCAGTTAGATTGCAAGATTATCATGTTTTCGTGTTGAAAAGGAATGCTGAATTTTTCGTAGAAACACATTTGGAGGTGAAATTTGATTTTCAAACCTACTCAAATGAATAAACTTTAAACTATAAAGTGGTTCAAAACTAGCATACAAATACATTGGTAGAAAAAATATCATTCAATTGAATCATTGTGTCTGCAAAATGGCTTTGAAATGTCAAAAAATAGCAAGAAAAGTTGTAAAAAACACATCTAAGGTTGAACCTCCTACTAAAATGCTTCTCAATCACTCATAAAGACTTGGATTAATATTGAAATTCTATCCACACAAACTAGACTAATATGTGCAACTTTTTCCTAAAGCATTATTGGAAACAAATATTGTACGAAGAAGAAGCAAGCTACCAAAGATCACAATAATCCCCAAATGTCTAGATTTTGAACTAAGAATTGCTCCTAAACATTCAAAACAACTTGGTTTGACAAAATTTTTTACCACAACAATTAGACTTCAAGGAGAACATAACTCAATAAATTTTATTGAAAACAAACATTGGATGAAGAAGATACAAGCCCCCAAAGTTACAACTATCAATTGTAGTTTGGTGAACTCAAATTGAACTTGTGAACGTCAATTGGCTTCTAAAAAATCAGTACATTTTGGATTGATCTTAAGGTTTTACCACACAAATTAGAAGAGAGAGCACAAATTTTCCAAGAAGTTTTAATGAATTCAAATATCCAATGCAAAAGTTACAATACTTTGAATTGGATTTGAAACTATGTGAGGACACTTTTGGACCCTTAGGCGGAGAGGGATTAAACTTCAAAACATTACAAACTTGGCCCCTTTGACCTAACTAAGCCAAAAAATTTGGTCTCTTAATATAAAACTACCAAAAATTTAGAGGTTAGCTATCCTCAAACATAAAGCATAGTCTATCATTTTCAAAATGGTAAAATTCTTTGCATTTTCCTATTGGAAGTTATGGCAAATGAGGTTTAGCCTTGAAAGAAGTTGTTTAAACTTTATCCATGTATTTCTACTAAATTTCACACTCAAATTGACCTCGGATTTTTGGTGTAAGTCTAAGATTAATTCTAATTTCTAAGTTTGGCTTATATTGGATGAAGATTCACTACTTTCATTTGATCTTGACACTAAAATTCATCCTTGATTATTTTCCTTGGTTTGACTTTATTTCCTAAGTATGAACTAGATTTGGACCTCCTATGCTCTTTTTAAATGATGGTATTAAGCTCTATTGGCTACTTAGTTGTCTTCAAAAGATACTCAATTGCTATCTGCCTAGTTCTTAAGGCTTTGGACTTCTTTTGCTAACTCACTATTTTAAGATTTTAGTAATTTTTTCTTGTAGAAAATAAAATTACCTATCTATATTGCTAAGACACTTAGAGTTTGGACTTTCTTAGTGAAAGTTATGGATGGATGAAGTTTGACCACTAATTGGTACTTTAAACCTCATCCACTAATTTCTATCAATCTACAACCCTAAACTAGCTTTTCTTTAGAATTTTCGACTCTAGATTAATCTTCATTCTAAATTTTTCTTTATACCTTTCTTGGATGAATTTTATTTTTTCATCCATTCTTATTACCAAAATTCATCCATTAATATCACTTGTGCATTTAAAAATATATATTTTCGGAAAGTTCTAGAAATCTTCTACAAGGATTCAAGACTAAACTTGGAATTTAAACTAACTCTAGAGGTTTGAATCAAGCTTGTAGTTCCTACTATGTATTTGAATTTTAAACCAAAAGTTCTTGAAGAAATTGTTTTGCTTAAGTACTTACTTCAAAGTTATTTTTGTCCAACAAGTATTTGAAGATTGCCTCAACACTCCCATTGTTCTCCATCTTACCTTTTTTTTGCAATTTGCTTACTGCTTAAGTTGATATTTTGTAGTACAAGTTGTAGAATTAATTCCAATTGAACCTTCTATTTTCCCCTTCTTCCTTCTAAGTTTTACTAACTCCTTTTTTTCTAGCTTCTATTCTTTCCCTTCTACTTCAATTTTTCTTTCTAAGTCTTTTTTCTTTGAATTATTGCAAATGTCAACTAGTTGACTTTGCCAAGGGAACAACTAATCAATTCCACAGACAAAACCCAAATAACTCGAGATCTTTGTCCCCTACTTGAACCACAAGTCAATAATTATTCAATCGAGCTTTTGTATGGCTAATAGGTATTTTCTTGTAGATTCCCCCCCTAATCTCTATATTCTCTTTGGTTCCCACTTCTATATTTCTACAACTAATGGCTAACTATTCTCTTGACAATTCCCTCTCCTCTTCTTATCTCTCATTTCTTCCTTTCTAGTGCTTTGTTTATGGTTTTTTGCTATCTAGTGTCTAATTGCATTAGTAATACTAGTTTTGAGGTATGTAAAAGCCTAATTCAAGAGAGAGGTGATTGATCCCAATTATAATTCTTTTGTAAAACAAATGAGTGTTTTTCTGAAGTTGTATTGCCCTTGATTGTAGTAAAGCTTATTGTTGCTAAGACAATGTGGCTGAGGCCGGTCAGAGGCTCCCATTCATTGATCTGACCCAACCTCGGTAGCTCATATTGGTTGATTTGTCCCCATCCCTAGGGGGCTCCCATTCGTTGATCTAGCCCGGCTTTCGTGGCTCTTGTTCATTGATCTAACCCCAACTTCTAGTAGCTCTTATCTATTGATTTAGCGCTAACTTTTTGACAATTCCTGTCCATTGATTCTACCTCAGTTCTTGACGACTCCCATCCGTTGATTTGACCCCAATACTAGGGGCTCCCATTTGCTGATATAGCCTTGCTAAAGTGACTTGTTGAGGTCTCTTTAATGAATTGTTTGATTGGATTCTCTTACAACAGTAACTAACTAGGGTCACTTGACAAAATTGGCTTGATGGGGGTCTCTTCACAAAAATTGGCTTGTTTGGTATACTTGGGGTTAACTTTAGAAATGGATCACTAGGTCTCTTGGATTTTTCCAAAAAAAACTAATTGATCTTACTAAGGGCTCTATGATATGCTAATTTTTCTCTTAAGATGAAAGCTTTGCCATTTGAGAGCTTTTAACAAAAGACACTAAGAATTTGACACATCAAGAGTTTAGAGCTATGTTGTGTGGGATTTTTTTTATCAAAAAGAATTGAAAGTTAGACACCTAAGGAAATCAAAGCTCCATCATATTTTGGTGAAACGAAGAAAGTATGAATCCAAATTGAAGGGGGCGACTTGGTAGGAGTTAATATGACACTTAAAAACACCCAAACCAATACTTTTTAGTACTACACACTCCACCATTTTTCAAGGGAAGTCTCAAGAAGGAATTCCTATTAAAGAAAAGTGTACAAAACATAAACAAGTCACTAGAGGGCTTTCGCAAGCGGCATCACTATGGTATTAGAGGGGGCATGCATGTCTACAAGATTAATACAACAAAACTAATATAAGTAGTTAGTACAAAATAATATATAGATATTGTAGTCTAGATTTTGCCTACCTCACAAACACCTAGGATTATAGTATAGGGATTCTAAGTCTAGGGTATGGTCAAATAGTCTAATGTATTGTGGCTAACGTCACTTGTATTTTAGTTTAAAATGGGATAAATTTACAATTAACATACAATTTTACAAACAACACTAACAATTTGTTTTCACTCTTATTTCCAAGAGTGTAATTTTGTAGCTAATCCTTTAGTAATGCTATGGATGTATGAGTGATGTCCTAGTCCTATCTAGTGTACTAGGGGAGTTTATCAACAATTTGTTAAGGATAAACTACAATTTGTCTTATGCATGCACTATCTGACTTATTCAAATGCACTAAGATATATTTTCTAATATAATAAATAGATAGATTATTGTACAAGTTCCTTAATTATTGGTTATGTTTTTTTACCATTGACAAATTGTCCAATAACTAGTTAACTAGCCTAATTACTAGTTAGAATGAGTATCAAATCTGTCTCAGTCCTATGGCAATTTGTCTCTAGCTACTTTAGGATATGAATGTAAATAATGCATTCTCCATTGTAAGCAATTGTTTCTCCACTAACAATTGCCCAATTTCCAATCACTTTGTCAAAACACCCAAGTCCCAAATCACAAAGAACACAAGCAAATTCCCAATGATTTCATCCACCGGTCAAATTGACCAACATACTATGGATACAAGACAATTTGTCAGTAGTTCTAACTCTAGTTCTAAATGGTACCAACTAAACTACCAATTCCAAGTTTGATCCAATTTGCAATCACCGTCTTATAGCTAATTGACTCTTTCTACCATAGTATATTACCAACTAACCCCTAACCTATTGGATGAGCAATGTAAACCTACAATGATTTTTGTGCACTAAGTTCAATCAAGCAACTCAATCCTATAGACCCATTGTCTTGGTGCTTTGTCTTCCAATTGCAAATAGACACTATAAGAAACTTGCGTTTTAGGTGACAAGTCTTGATTTTTGGAACGGATTTTTGGTGATGTTCAATGCTACAAACCCATATTTTTATGTCAACATTGATGTTATGTTGGCATTTTTTTTATATGAAAATATGAGTTTGTTGTATTGGACATCACCTAAAATCCATTCCAAAAAATTGAGATTCATCACCTAAAACATAGGTTTCTTATAGTGAGATTACCAACTATTTGCCACTAATCTAAATTGTTTCTCATACAACATATGGATTGGAATTATATTTGTTGTCAATAGAATGATCAAATTTAGGATTTCTCCCTAATATATTACCCAAAATTAGCCAACCAAACAACTAGCCTTTCAATTCGTCAAGTCCGTGACATTGAAAAGTACACATTAAAAAATTATCACTCTACTCAATCATATACAATTTATATCATAAACATAACACCCATGATAATTGATTCTTAACTACCATCAATTAGTCTAAAATCTCACAATTCACATCTAATTCACATTGCTACAAAGAACTATTGTAATCTTAATTCAAACATTCTAACACAATAATTTGTCTCATTCAACCTAACAGAACATGACAACTTGTTTCCCACAACCATGGTATCTTCATTTAATTCATTTAAAAATACACATTAGCAATTTGACATGTAGACAATAGAATTCACTTACAATTTTTCAATAGAAAATTTTGAAATAAGGAAGTCTCCCTAACTTAGACGGAATCTATCAACTTGCTCATCCACTTGTGCTCCTACTCCATGCTCTCTTGTCTATACTTTCTTCTCGTCAATTTGCCAAAATCCAAGCATCTCTACGTTGCTCCATCCAAGCTTCTCAAATTTTCAATCCAAATTTTTCTCCAACTATCTTTGTTGCTCCCAACTTGAAATTTTACAATGAAAACAATTTACTCTAAACTTAATCAACCAAACAAAATCCACTCACTAGCTTACAAGAAACTGCTACGACTAGTAGTCTAAGATTTTCATAGTGTAATTTGGCAAGTTCATACATAGACTTGTTCAATTATTGAAAGCACTCAAAACCACAACCATAGTTCATCAGAAACTCACATAGGTTGACACTTTTAGTTTTTCAAATTATTATAGACAAGTGGTTAATTTGTACTAATACATAATGAATCAAGCAATTTGTAGAAGCACTATCACTCATACAATAATTCAATCTTACTATCATAGCACATCAAGAATACAAACAATTTGTTTAACACATTGCCATGATATATATTCCAATCCCTGGAATACCACATTGCATGTACACACATCAAACTAAACAATTTGACAAAACTCAAAAGAAGATCCATTCAATGGATCCACACATACAAGTATACAACAAAATAAACAATTACTTGACAAATTGTTAAGACGAAAAATAGTTTTTATATTATGAAGTTTTCCATTGATATAAAAAGATGACAATTTGACATTCAAAAGGAAACCAAGAAAACTAGAGAGAGAGAATCCAAATTGTCTCCCCTATATCTAGACAACATGATGACTATTTGCCTTAAAAGGAAACCAAGACGATTTGTCACTATTCAAATCTTGTCTATTTGATTCATTTTAGATCTAATTTGTTAATTAGCCTCTAATTCCTTATCAATGTAAAAACAATTCATCAAATTGCCCTTACCCACATTGTATATTTGTATATGACAATTAGCCAAAAATTAAAATTTTGGATTGACCACATGTACACAAAGAGAATGCAAGGTTTGCAAGGACCTTGATGTTTTTCAAAATTAGCTTTGAAAACACCAACAATAGAACAAAAATTGTTCCTTGGATGGATTCAACATGAACAAGATACAAATAAGGAAGTGGTTTGAGAGGGAGAAGAGTGCCATTATATATTTGTTCAAGGACACCCCTCCCTCTCTCTTACCTACTATTAAACTTGTCACTACAAGTTTTAGTCTAATTTTTTGAGATTTTCTATTTGAGTTCTATGTTGGTCCAAACTTCAAACTTTTTGGAGAAAGGCTCAAAATTACAATAGGATTGCACTAGTGGCTCCACAAGTTCATTTTTGCTAGGGAGGTCTCTCTCTCACTTTTGCATTGTGAAAAGACTAGGAAAAGATAGCGCAAAGTTCATACAAAAATAGGATAAAAATCCAAAATTTAGAATTTATCTTTTATGAAGAATTTGATTAGCTTTAGATACCATGGAAGATGGTAGGGAGTAAGAAAAGACCCCACTTTGGCTTCGTTCTGATTTTGTAAGCTCCCGAAAACAACAGTCAACTCCACGAATATTTTTCAATTTTGCTAGAATTGAAGAATCTTGTGAGTTTGGGTACTGTCATCGTCAAAAAGCCCTTAAAATTCATTGGAGATTGTTACTAGCATAAAACAAGCTATGTTCATTTTTAGTGAGATTTTACTACAATGTAGGTAATTTTTAGGAATTTTTTGTCATTAATTTTAGTAATTGACTATTTGAAAGAAGATCTTCTGAAAGTCAAAAGATTTAGAATTTTTTTATGGAACCTCTTATAGAGTCCCATACAATATGTGCAAGCTTATATTTTTTACTCTACACATTCAAGAAAGAGATGAATTCATGAATACCTCTATTTTCTTTAACTATTAATGACTAAGGAATCTTTCATACAAAGAAAAATCTTGGCAAACCAATTTTGCCATTGGATTCTTAGAGTAATTCAAACTCTAGAACACCTTAAAGTCAATTTGGATACCTTCTTTTGGTATGTCATGAGTTTTTGAAACTTTTAGGCTAATAATTGGATTTTTTTACTTTGCATAGAATAGCTAAGAGGGTCATTGCAAGAAACACCATGCATTTTTTGTAGTGTTTTCCATAGTACTCCTGTTTTTTGGGGAGTACTTTATAATTAGAAAAAAAAATTTTAAAAATTGGTAAAAATACTTCTAATGTATAATCCTTTAAGAAGAAGGTACTCTAGGAAGGAAAAGCATAGAAAAATTCTCTAGGTAGGAGAACTAGAAAAGTGCAAAATCTCATGAAAATTGGCACTTTCACATTTTAATTTGTAAGAAATAGGAAAAGAATTTTTTTTTAAATGAAAAATTTTCCATTTGGGAAGAGTTGTTGAAGATGAGATTTCACCAAAAGAATGATCTTAGAACCATCTTCAATGTTCAAAAATTGTGTGCAATGCGAGTGCTATTTGCACTCATGTGGAGGACATAAAATAATAGATTTTCAAATTTCCTTTGTTAGATACATGCTTTCCTACTATAAAAATAGACCATGGAAGTTTCAACTCTAGATCATAAAATTTGGGGACTCCTAACGTAGTAAAAAACCCTAAACTGCACTTTGTGACAAATTAACAAAAATGATTTTTAAATACAAAATGATTTTTTTTAATTTCTAAAAAATAAGGGATCTGATTACCATCGAGTTAGACATATTCAAAATAAATTTTACGTTCATTGGATTTGTGCTTCAAAAGTTATAGTAGATAACAAAAGTGTCACTCTCATTGTGACGAAAAATAGGACCGGTGTTTCTTGCAATGACTCAAGAACTAAAACCTATCACTAGGGAATGACTTAAGGATCCCATTGAGATTCCCTTGGACTATTTTAGCCAAGATTCATCACATGTTGGGCAATGTTATGCATTACAAGAGGTATTTACAAAGTATTTTATATATACTTTCACTACTTTTGGATTTTTAATCTATATACATACAAGATTTTGAGGTATTTTAGGTATTCTACTTTATTATGGGCCAAATACTATATTGTTCTGTTACATAACTATATTGTTTTAACACTACTTTGAGGGATTTTTTTTCATAAAATTTAACTTAGAACTTAAAAAAATAACAAAAAAAAATATGAGTCCCAAGTGATGAATTGGAAGTTCAAACCTGTACACCACTTTAAGATTTCACTTTGAAATTCATAGAATATACAATAATTCGATAAAAAAATATACCTTTTTGTATGAAAATATGGATACAAATTGGAGTGAAATGAGTATAGGTAACTATGATAGTATAATTTGCGATGACCACTATAAATATTGTCTTTTTGCTAGCTTTTTCAAAAGTAGTTTATTTTCAATGCCTAATGTCTAAATTTGAGTTTTCTTATATCTATTCAAAGTACTTTTGAATGTTCTTCTACTAATGATATAAATTTCAAATTCTATTTACAAAGCTTTGAAAAGTTACAATTATATTTGCCAGGGCAATTATACCGGACTATTGAGGACATCCTAATATGTTCTATAGTTGCCTTAATTTTTTTTATTAATTTTTTCTACCACAAATGAAAAAATTTCATTGCAGAACAATGTTTTTTGCCAATTGGTTAATCACAACTAAAAGACACTCGTTATTTTTTGTGTAGATTTTTTAATTTTTTAGTCAAAATAGCTAAATTACTATTGTTTTTTAACCCCCTAAAGTCCCAAGGGTCTCCTCAAGGGCCCTTTGGAGGTTTAGGCAAGTACTTATAATCTTGATTTTTAGCTAGATTCTTTTAACTATTTTTTAGGATAGGAAAACTAGATGATTGCAAGAAACACATGTCCTAAGTATTTGGCCTCACACTTTCAATACAAAAGTTATTTTGTGCCATAAGTACTTCAGAAATGATTCAATGAACATAAATATCAAAATTAAACTTCCTATGGCAATACAAAACGTAATTGAATTATTTCAATTTTTCAAAATTAATTAAGTAGGTGACATTGAATTTTGAGTATATATCACACATGCAGTTTGTAGGGATTTTAGTACTATTCAATACCATTGTGATGATGTCGTAATGCACGCCTTCTACTAGTTGAAATAGGCATCTTTATTGATAGAAAGGAGTATTTAGTGTTGGGAGCTTAGTTGTTAGTTTACCTTGTTAGTGGTCAGTTGATAAGTGGTTGCTTGTTAGTAGTTGATACTTGGGTTTAGTAGAGTTAGGGTTAGCCGGTCGTCATGACTACTGAGAAGGATGGGCTAGTCCCTTGTCTCTCCTGTTTTCTTGGTGGTTGGGAGATATGGGAGGCACTTGAAAGTACAAACTATGTTTTATTGTTGGATTTTATATTGAAGGAGACATTTATGGGAATGTTTATGTAAATTTTATGTTGTGTTTTGATAAAGAGTTGGATCAAGTCAAGCTTTTGGATCTATTGTGATGCCAAGTTTTTAATCTAGATATATTATGGAGAAAGAGATATGAGGCTATAAAATTGAGGTGTTCAAAATCTAAGGCAACCAAGGAGGGTGTACTGAGGACTTTGCAACTAATTGAATTTTTTGTATTGTGGCTATGAAACTTGGAGGGTATCTTTCTTCACTAACTCTCTATATCATGTCAAAATCTTGACTTTTATGGACTAAGGATCTATGAGCAATTCACATAATTACAATTGGGTGTAGAAAATCATGACTAAGTAAATTAGAGTGGAGAAATGTCCACCAAAGTTGGACATTATCTTGGACTAGGGTAAAATTTGATATGTCAAGTTTGATAAGTTGATCTATTTTGTAGCAAAATTTAAAAACATTTGGAAAGAATGTCCAAAAGATATGCTAGGTTAAAGTCAACTATGCTAGTATAGGGTATTTTCGAGACAGGCAGAAAGTCAGTAGTAGAAAAATGTGCACCAAAACTAAAAAATATCTCAGATTGATATAAAAATTGTGAAGAATCTATTTGGATAGTTTACCCACAATGTGACAAAGTTTACATTTGTTTGAAGATATTGTCTACTAGTAATGTTAGATTAAAGTTAGGTATGACAATTGCTAGGGTGTAGTGAGAATTGTAGGATAGTGATTCAAGAAAAAGAGAGTTTTGAGGATAGGTTTATTATTCTTTAGTTAATTTTAGATTAAATACAAAAAACTTCTAAAGCAAAGCCTCTGTGCTATTCTAAACCTAATAGCAAATCTTTGTGACAACGAGTTACAATGTCAAATTTGATAGGCTACCTCTTCTATTGAAAATACTCACTATTTTAGGAGAGGGATTTCTAACAACTCCTCTAAGTGTGTTTTGCATTGGCCCCAAGTGTGCGACATTCAACATGAATTTCTCATCAATGAAAATGATATTTTAGTTTTTTCTTCAACCTTCATTGATTGCTCTCATTTGGCGACAATGACCATTTTTAATATAAATTTTCCAAGTGCATTCTCTAATTTAAAAAAATGGAAATGTAGAAGTCTCATTTTCCTAGTGAAATAGCACCATGTAGCTCAGAATATTATTTCAAGGTAAACCTAAGGACTCCATGATAGTATTGGTGGGAGCCCTATGCAGCTCCAATTCACCAACATGGACTATTAAAGTTTCCATTTATCTATGTTATCCAACGATGAATGTTTACATGTTGTCAAAGCAATAGATGTGAAATCTAATGGATGGGCTAGATTTCATGTTCCAAACCTTTGATAGTATTCATAGTACTCGTAGTACAAATAGTATTGACATACAAAAAGTCAAAAATGCATCAAATAGTACAAGTGTTTCTGGCAATCACATAAGTAATGAAATTCTTGGAAACATAGTTTTTATTTCAATCAATCCATGGAAGCAAAAGTTATGGCACAACAAGCCCAAACATGTAATGAAAAGAAAAGACAAACTTGAAATAATTATTTTTTAAATTTCTATTTTATATATTATATTTTAGTCTATGTGGAAAGTTTTAATTCATTCCATTTGGATAAGTGATGTGACAATTATGAAGCTTCTTGTTTTGTAGGCAATCTTTACTATAAGAAACCTATGTTTTTGGTGACGTGCTTTAGTTTTATGGAATGGATTTTGAATAATTTTCAATGCAACAACCCCATGTTTTTATGTCAAAAAATTGCCAAAGGAATGTTTTTTTTACATGAAAACATGGGTTTGTTGCATTGGACATCAAAAAAATTTGTTCCTAAAAATTGAGACACGTCACCAAAAATGCAAGTTTCTTATAGTGCTTAGCTAGGAATTCTTTGATAAAATAGTGTATTGAATCGATTGTGAACTCAATTCTATCAATTTTTCAAAAAAAGAAGTTGCACATTATTTAGTTTGCTTTCTAGAACAATCTCACCATTGGGATTAGTGTGTTTCAATTCCATCTTTAGTTAAAGCTATCAACAATTTAGTTTTTACTTCTATCTCATACCTAATTCAATTTTAGTTACTTAACAATTTTTTATAGAATGAAAGTCAAGAGATTTTTTGTTAATTTTTTTCCCAACTTTCAACTCAATTTTTCAACATTGAAAAATTCATTTACAGTATGTAGTACAAAAATTTTAAGTTAAGAGGATTCAAAGCCTTAAAATCTAGTTAGACTAAGAGCGAGAAACCTTGTTTTTTTCACCTTAAACACTTGTATCTTGTGACAGATCTAGAAAAGCTTTTGAAATCTTCTACACATTATGATGGTAATGATGCTAGTCTAGTGCAAGATTCCATGATTGGATGTGGATTTTTTTTTTTTTATTATTTTTGTTGTTCGCATTGAAATTGGCAATTTTAAATGGATTTTTTTAATGAGAAAAGGACCTTGGGATTGTAGGGGTTACTAGCCAAATTTTACATAGGTATCATTTAGTTTGAAATAGATGTCTCCAAGTATCACATGAGTACTAAAGAAATAGTTGTCTACTTCTCCAAAATGATAAAAATATCATCATTGTTGCTAAAGAAAGAAGCAAAGACACCTTTGGAATATCTCTATTGTGGCACAAAATATTGACCTGGTAAGAGTTTTTCTGCATCTAGGTGAATGGCTTCCACCTAGATCATGTTTGTCAATAGCATCCTACTAGTTGTAAACTTTGTTGATTTTCAATGCAAGACATTGGAAAATTTTGTTGCCACACTTCAACTTCTAGTGCTCCTCATGTTTAATTTGTGGCATGCTATTGACAAACAACAAAACAAAACAAGCATCTTCTTGAAGGGTGTCATGCCAATTTCACCTCTACCTAATATGTGGGGAGCTTCTAGCATGTCCCACCAATTCCACATCACTTTGTTGGAGCTCTTGAGCAAATGTTGCATTGGAACTCGTGAACTATATTAGAACTTGTGATTCTTTTTCTTTTCTTTGGTGAGGACTTGGTCACTTGGTTACTTTGCATGGCCTTGAAGTTCATAGGAATATGCCAAGTTCTGCAACCAGGCCTCTTTTCCAGACTATTGGTAGAGATGCTCTTATTGCATATTCATTAGGGGTAGTTATACCATCTCCCAAAACAACATTTCTATAAATAATGAAAAGTTCTAGAGAGAAAAAAAGAGCCAATTAGGAGCTAGAAACTGTGAAGAAGGTGTAACACCGCTTTTCAAATTTCAATGTGTAGAGCATGGATAATTGAAACTTGAGAGGAGTGTTCATCTAGAGAGAAGGATTGATGTAGTACTTTTCTACAAATTTTTGAGTGTCAATTTTATAGTTGATTTTTGTGAGCATTGATGCAATGTTAATTTCAATGGGTTAGGGTGTAAAGAACTAAGCAATTTTGAATTTTGCGGCATGGAGTTTGGGATGAGGAGGATCGATGCAACGGTTGATTTCTTGGTGCATTGATGTAGTGTCAATTTTAGCAATAAAGATAATGAGGTTGCAGTAAGGATCTGGTGCAGTAAGGATCTGGTGCAAATGAGAAGGATTTGCAGAATAAATCTCTAATGAGTGTTGATGTTGGAAGAGCGACTTGGGTCGAAGGACCACATATGGAGTGAACACCAAGTGAAAATTTCTTTAGCGAAATCTTCTTCACAACTATTCTTCATTTCTAGAGGAGAAGAACATTTGGTCATTCTCAATCTTTAGAGAATGTGACCTCTACAAGCCATGAAGGGCCAAATGAATGAAAAAGTGTCATGTCTCCATTCTTTGAAGATTGAAAATGGGATGAAGAAGGTTTGACTTAGATAAACCAACCCCATTCTGTTCACTACCAAATTTCATCCCCTACTTGAAGCCCCATTTTTGTCCAAAAAAACATCCAAATCTGTTCAAATCTATTAAAAAAAAATATTCAAATATGTTGATTTTCTAACAAAATTAGTGCATTAATGCCAAAGTGAGGTAACGAGTCAATCCTTAATTGGTGAGTACTTAAGTGCCATTAGATATATGGAAAGGCAATTATGGGTTGTTTAAGGAACGTTTCTAACTTTGTTCTATAGGTGGTTTTGTAATTTTAGGGCAGACTACTTCAGAAATTCCTAGAAATTACAATTTTAATCCAAAAAATTATAATTCCACTTGGATTTGATTCGTGAAACAAGAACACACCTCTGAAAAATATCTGCTCCTCTTTGAATTGGCCCCAATATATTCAGATTTCAAATCAGTGTGGTAATAGGCTTGTCTACCCCTATTGCTGAAGTCGGCACCATTGTCTGCAATTCTGCATCCCAGATTCCCAGGTTTCGATAGAGAGTCATGTTGAGGATCAGAATGTGGCAGTGAGTCAGTGACACTGTTGGTGGCTTGCTTACTGGAACAAACGGATTCACGAAGAAGATTTGATGCTACGTTACAAGTTATGGTCACTTTACATTCACCAGTGGAATGCAAGCACCCTTCTTCCGGAGCTGGTTTGGATTGCAAATGGAGAAGAAGTCCAACCGCCTTGACTCGCGCCTCCGACGCTTCGCAGGAGGGACTTCAGGGGCCCGCCTTGAGAGGCCTCACAGCCCGTCACTGCGCTGCGCCCTCGGGTCTTTGGTGTTCCGTTGAGTCTGAGTCGGGTCTTGTTTGTGTTCACCGTTGTTGGGTTGGTCCTCGCCAGGCCACCCGAGGCTGCTGTGTATGTTTCTCTCTTTGTTTGCGATGAAATTTCGTTTCATTTGGTTCAAAAAAATAAAATATGGAGAAGCTGTGATGCCAACTTTCCACTGGGATGAAGGCTCTCTTTTCGACCTTTACAGGATTCACTCATGCAATTTGCAGGATTCACTCCTACAATCCTCTTTTACTTGAACCCACGAATGTGAAACGAGAACGTGTATCAATTACGTCTCCTAGTATCGAGGATTGGATCTGATTTGCAGGGCTGCAATTGTAGACAAAATTGGCCTTTACGAATTGATTGCAAGATAGTCAATTGGTATATATACAATTTTGCTTTACCCACGTTGCTGACTTGCCACAGGAAATGGGGGCTAAAGGTTGTAATAATGATCGATGCAAGAACATCGATACGGAAGCTGATAAAGCCTACTGCCGTAGTGTACAGTACGGTGCCATCCGTTTGAACTTGAAATTCAATAACCAACTGAAGAATGCAGCAGGCAAGTGATTGGATGATGGTCAGATTCTTCATTTTCGGGAAAACTTGCGTGTATGTTGCATCCTTTTCCAGACGGCCCTAAAGATCAAACCCAGATCAATGCCCACCCATCTTGCAAAACGGATGACTTGTCCAAGGTGGCTTGCAAAATTGCCCCACCCGTCTTGCAAAATGGATGAACTTGTTAAGAGGCCAAACCAAAAGCCTCCTGTGACTTGCACAACTGGGTTGTTTTGCAAGCCAAAGCGTGGCTTGCAAACCGCATGAGACAAGAGCTCCGACACTTTCCCCCAAAGCACAGACCTTCAGTGCTATAGCCCATTGGACGGACCTTGCAAAGTAAAGTGGTTCAAATTTGGGAACTTATAGCAGGCTGCGGGTGGGGCGGTCTGGCTTGCAAACTGGATGGCGCCCTGTTTTGCAAAGCCAAGCCAGCATCAGAGCAGACGGGTGGTGATGCTCCATCCCACGTTGCTGAATGCTGACTTGCCACAGAAAGTGGGGGCGAAAGGTTGTTCAAATGATCGATGCAAGAACATCGATATGAATGCTTAGTAAAGCTTACTGCAGAAGTTGACGTAGCCATCCGTTGGAACTCGAAATTCAATAACCAAGAATGCAGCAAGTGATTGGATGATGATCAGATTCATTAGTTTAGCAAATCTTGCGTGTATGTTGCATCCTTTTCCAGGAGGACCTCTAGAACTCCAGATCTATGCCGATACCGATCGTAGATTTTAAGAGACTGTGCACTTGAATGATGTCACAATTCAAATGAACTCGTTAGTTTTGGCTCGCCATGACGTTGGGAAGTTGGGTAAGTTGCATCCTCCATTGAGCAGCTTCACACTGGTGGGATTCAGTGGAGCAAAAGGTAACAGACCCAGGCGTCTCAAGGTCTTCTTTCCATGAAAAAAACACTCAAGACTGGAATTTCTATTGTAGAGAGCAAAAAACTTAATTTTTTAAAATTATTCTTTTTGTGTATCTAACCATATGATCTTGCACTAGACCAATGTAAGAATGTGTAATTGTGTATAAGAAATTTCAGAATCTTTGACCATGTAGATCGCAAGATATTTGCATTTAAAGTGAAGGAAACAAGTTTTTTTCTACCATGTTTGAATAGATTTTTTTTACTAAGAATCTTCTTTGCTTAAAATTTTTGCACTTACAATTCTTAAAAAACTAAAAATTATATGGAGGAATTGAGTCGAGAGTCTACAAATTTAAAAAAACAGAAAAATACTTCATTTTCATTCATTAAATTTTTTTAAAGTAGAAGTAGGTTCAAAATTGAAGAGAAAACTAAACTGTTAGTGGCTCTAAGTGTCAGAAAAATAAAATAGTCCATACCTTTCACATCAATAGTCCAAAGTTTCCCAAATAGATCAAATTACAATCTATGAAAAACAAATTTATTTTTTTAAAATTTTAAGTGATTGTGGGTTTGTCTTCATTAGAGAAGCATGTTCAGATTTTCACCAAGAAGTAAAAATCTTGTACACGTAATATCAAGAAAATGAGATAGAAGGAAGATAAAATTGTTAATTACTCTAAGATGGAATTGAAAATACATTAATCCTAACAATGGAATTGTTCTAGAATGCAAACTAAACCATGGGCAACTTTTTTTTTTCTTAAATTTCATAACTTTGACATCACCTATCCAAATGGAATGAATTACATTACTTCATATAAGCAAAAAAATCTGTAAGAAATGAAATTTTAAAAATAATTATTTTAAAAATTTACAGATTTTTTGTTGCTTGCTATCAACTATTTTGGGCTTAATATAGCATAACTTTTACACCCATACATTGATCGAGATAAAAATTATGTTTGCCAAAAGCTAATAAATTTTCATATCTTGAAAAAAGGTTCAAAAAAATCTTGCCAAAAATTGAGATCATAGGTACTTGCCCAAAAATTCAAGAGTTCCCTATAGTGGCTCTTGAGACTTTAGGGGTTAAAAAACAATAATAATTGACTAAAAAAAATTGAAAATCGCCTACATAATAAATTGCCTATATCTTTGGGTTGTAAACAATCAGTGAAAAATCATACACACAAAAGAAATTTATTTTGCAAAGAAATTCTTTCAATTGTGGTAGAAAAAATTGAATAAAATCAGTTGAGGTGGCTACAAAGCATGTAAGGTGGTCTTCAATAGTCCAATATAACTACCCTATCAAATATAACTCTAATTTCTCACTACTTTGTAATTAGACTTGAAATTTCTATCACTAGAAGTACATTAAAACTTTAAAAGGTACATTGAAAAAGATACAAGAAAACACAAATTCACATATTGGATAGAGAAAGTGAACCTCTTCAAAAGCTAGCTAAAAGACAACATTATTTTATTTTATGATGGTTGTAGCAAATTATAGTTACCAATGCACATTTCACTCCAAATTGGATGCAAATTGGAGTGAAATACTTAGCTGTCTACTTCTCCAAAATAATAAATATATCACTCTTGCAAAAGAGAGAAACAAAGGCACCTTGACGTATCTTATTCCTTGCTGAAGTCGGCACCATGGTCTGCATCCCAGGTTTCAGTAGAGAGTCATGTTGAGGATCAGTATGTGGCAGTGACACTGTTGTGTCAGTTTTGTACTGGTGGCTTGCTTACTGGAACAAACGGATTCACGAAGAAGATTTGATGCTACGCTATAAGTTATGGTCACTTTACATTCACCAGTGGAATGCAAGCACCCTTCTTCCGGAGCTGGTTTGGATTGCAAATGGAGAAGCTGTGATGCCAACTTCCTACTCCGACAATAAAGGCTCTCTTTCGGCCTTTAAACGATTCACTCATGCTGTTCTCCTCTGATCTGATTTTTCTTGAACCCACGAATGTGAAACGGGAACATGTACCTCTAACTTCTAGGATCGAGGACTGGATCTGATTTGTTGAGATGCAATTCTAGACAAAATTGGACTTTATGAATTGATTGCAAGACGGTCAATTGGGACATATAAAATTTTGCTTTACCCACGATGCTGACTTGCCACAGGAAATGTGGGCGAAAGGTTGTAATAATGATCGATGCAAGAACATCGATACGGAAGCTGGTAAAGCCTACTGCCGTAGTGTACAGTACGGAGCCATCCGTTTGAACTCGAAACAATAACAATGCAGCAGGCAAGTGATTGGATGGTCAGATTCGTTATTTTCGGCAAAACTTGCGTGTATGTTGCATCCTTTTCCAGACGGTCCTCAAGATCAACCCCAGATCAGTGCTGATCGTAGATTTTAAGAGACTGCGCACTTGAATGATGTCACACTTGAAATAAACTCGTTAGCTTTGGCTACTTAGTTGCATCTTCCGTTGAGCAGCTTCACACTGGTGGCATTCAATGGAGCAAAAGCTAACAGACCCAGGCTACGTGACGTGCAGAACTGGGGGGAAACAAAAGCAATTTCAGGGACTTCTACTAAGCTGAAGTGCTGGTGAAAGCAGATAATGCATTGCTGAAGTATATTAGGATTTTGCCAAGCGTGTTAAGGAAAGCCATCATATTTTTTTGTCACCAATTCAGAACTTAGACTATTTGTGCCACGATGTAGGAGTGGAGTGGTGTGGTTTTCCGTAGCTGCAAATGTGCACCGCTGTTACATGGTGACACAAATAGACGGAATTAACTGAATTGGTGGTAGAATGGCTTACCCTACCATTGACCTAGTTCATCACAGAAGCACGTTCAGATTTTTGGTAAGAAACTTGTACAAATCTCATATATGTGATATCAAGGGAATACACAAATCCGCTGTGTTCATACACATTCTCTGTGGCCAACGTCTGCTGAAAATTAAAGCTCAAAAGGAATCCAACTGCCATTGATAAGAGAACAGGGATCTTATTTAATTAGAGTCTCTGTACGTTGGGATCCCTGCAACAGAGGTAATATGGAACTGCAGAATTGAAAAGAGAGCTCAGTGCACTTCGCATTGGTAAGATTCTTGCTGTTCATAAAGTGCGTGTAGGTGTTTACTAAAGTTTATATATGATCGGCAAACCAACTTGAAGATGGGGAAACAGAGTTGGGGGTCAAGGAGATACCCATACTAATCCTTGCACTGAAATACCAATGTCTTTATTTACAATTGCACTCGAGAACACCTATGAATAGGGATAGCTTACAGATTTCAATCGTCATGTTCCCATCGTGAAAATGGTGTATTTCAAAGTTCCAAAAGTTTTGGGAAGACGTCCAAAATCAAGGTCATTTTGTTGGCTCTTGACTGACGAGGAGGCGTTGCATTGACAAAAGCTACATGTGAGTAGAGACGCTCCTATAGAATTAATGTGGTATGAGACTTGAATTATCTCTAATTGTAAATTATCCATTTGTCGAAACGTATTTCACTCTATGAGAAGAATAGATCATTCAAAATCTTACTTATTCATCCAAAAGACAACAGTTTTTGTGGATTTCCATCCAAGATCAGAGTAGTACCTCCACCCGACCCAAACAAATGTCGTCGAGAAAGCGTACGTAGGGCATTGCTGGAGAGCCACACAGTCCTAGATTCAACTGGAAGAAGAAAATATATAACCTCGAGCTCCTCAAATCTCATGCTTTGGACACCAGATTTACAGACCCTGCTTTATCTCTCAACAAACCCCAAATTTGGACTTCAATTTGGAGTTCACCCTCTTGTTTGCGTTATTGAAGCATCTATCAAGCATAAAACTCAAGAGAAAAATCTCAAGCAATCCTGTTCTTCAAGTTTAGAGTGGGACAGGATTTGGCATGATGCCTCGTGATGCGCACGAGTGGGAGGCTTGGTCAAATACCTCCCTAAAAGCTAGTGGTAGACATGATCATCTGGTTTTGTGTCAGTACTGTACTGGTGACTTGTAAACTGGAACACACGGATTCAGGAAGAAGATTTGATGCTATCTGGGCACTTTACATTCACCAGTGAATTGCAAGTACCCTTCTTCGATTGCAAATGGAGAAGAAGTCCAACAGCCTAGACGCTTCTGCGGATTACTAGGAAACGGATATTTCGTTAAACTGGCGATATTCCACCAGCCAAAAATTGTGTCATATTTCTTCACAGAGGTCTAATTCCAGGCCACAAACTAAGACAGGTATAGATTTGGGTTTCAGCCTGATCCCCGTCGAAGTAATGCAATATCGCCAACTTAACGAAATTGACGTTTAGGGTCTTCAGGGGCCGGCTTTGAGGTCTTTGGTGTTCCGTTGAGTCTGAGTTGGGTCTCGTTTCTGTTCACCGATGTCGGGTTGGTCCTCGCCAGGATACCTGCGTGAGGCTGGTGTGTATGTTTCTCTCTTTGTTTGCGATGACATTTCGTTTCATCTGTTTCAAAAAAATAAAATATGGAGAGGCCGTGATGCCAACTTCCCACTCGGATGAAGGCTCTCTTTTCGACCTTTACAGGATTCACTCATGCAATTTACAGGATTCACTCCTACAATCCTCTTTTACTTGAACCCACGAATGTGAAACGGGAACGTGGACGTCTTCCACACCTAGTATCGAGAATCGGATCTGATTTGCTGGGCTGCAATTCTAGACAAAATTGGCCTTTATGAATTGATTGCAAGATAGTCAATTGGGATAGATAAATTTTTGCTTTACCCACGTTGCTGACTTGCCAAAGAAAATGGGGGCGATTGATATATATACAATTTTGCTTTACCCACGTTGCTGACTTGCCACAGGAAATGTGGGCGAAAGGTTGTAATAATGATCGATGCAAGAACATCGATACGGAAGCTGATAAAGCCTACTGCCGTAGTGTACGGAGCCATCCGTTTGAACTTGAAATTCAATAACCAACTGAAGAATGCAGCAGGCAAGTGATTGGATGATGGTCAGATTCTTAATTTTCGGGAAGACTTGAGTGTATGTTGCATCCTTTTCCAGACGGCCCTAAAGATCAAACCCAGATCAATGCCGATCGTAGATTAAAAGAGACTGCGCATGCACTTGAATGTCACAATTTCTCAGCAAAGCAACTTCACAGTTCACACTGATGGGATTCAATGGAGCAGAGAGAGGCACCAAATTTTGGTGTTGTCAATACTTTGAAGTTAAATGAAACCTAACCAATTTGCTATTTGTAGTAGTTTGTAGTTTGGAAAAGTTCTTTTTGAAGTCTAGTTTTAGCATCAAAAATCCAATTTTGATAATGAATGATTGTGATTTTTCTATTCAAGATTTTGTGCAAGGGGGGCCATTGCAATCTTGACTTTCCGTGGTGTTGAGGGTTCTTGGAAATGAGCCTCAAATACATTAGATCTTGGAGAAAATATCACATTAGAAATTCATGTAAAAAAATTGTAGAGTAGATTTTGTCAAGACATAACTTGGTTGGAGTTATGTATGTTAGGCCCTCTAACCTCATATTTTTTTGGTGATGAACTTTTTAGATTTGACATGTAAAAAGAGGATTGAAAGACTTCAAATCACTTTTGCAATTTAAACACCCTCATGATCAAACATTACAATCTTTCAATCCATAAATGATATTGATATGTTTTATTTTCTTATGTGATCTCTAACATGTCTAGTTTGAATTTGTTTGGTTACAACTCTAAAAAATTGATACAACTTATCAAAATGTTGTTTTTTTTGTTCAATTTAGAGCAAATTCCTAGAAGCTCAGAAAAGGCCCTGGGCATTTACGGGTTAATATACCCATATGTTCAATTTAGAGCAAATTTGTAGGGGTTAATATACCCATACATGACAAAATTGGGGGAAAAATAATTTTGGGTACTTTTACATTTATCCTTAACTCCTAAAGGATGGACTAGTCTCCTTGGAAATGAGAGATTTTGTCACCTTGTGCATCATGAGCAAAAGATGAACAAGAATTATTCATTGGAGGCCAACCTACTCTAGAATACCATCTCTTTTCTACACAAATTCCAAGGATGAAAGATTATCTTTGTCTTCCAAATAGAAAGATGCTTTGTCATTCATCGGAAACAAACTATCCTCAACGTCCTTCTAGGATTAAAAGATGTAGTCCCCATGATAAAGATAGTCACCAAAACTGCTTTGATTATTGGACCAATAGTGCATTCTTGAGGGTGGTCCTTGAGTGTCCTTCAAGGGTAAAGAGAAAAATTCCTTGTTGTGTCTAAATCAGAAAGAATTTTCCAATTTTCTAGAGTCAAAATTGATGTTGTCAAATTTCATAATTGCTTTTACTTTTGTGTGAATATAGAGCAACTACAATATGGGAATAGGTGTACCTTGTTGTCAAACCAAATTTTTTGATCAAATCCAATGTTAACAATAGTTTTCCAAAAGTTGAGAGCTTGCTTCCCCATCATTCAAGAGCCTCTGTTGAAAATTTTTACTAGATAACAATTCTGATTCTCTTCTTGCAACTATTGCGCATTCATATGTAGAATTCCAAATATTTTTCTTTCCTTATATGCAAGGTTTTGACGATTCTAGATGCATTGAGTTTGCCCTACATAATAAGTACTAGGGAAATCAAAGAAAGACACAAATCAGGCAAAAGTTCTAAAAATGTACAACCTAGTAGGACGTCCATAAACTGACCCTTTAAGCCTACCCAACTCATCAATGACAGTAATAGATATTTCAAAGAAGAAGTCACTCATTCTTAGATAGGGGACACATTTAGAACAGGGTTGGATTATGAATCTCCTACCTTATCCAATGCAAGAATGGCGTGGCTTCTCATCACAAATTGTAATGAGGTGGCGCCGAAACCAGTGCGCTTGAGCACAGACGGTGGTGAGCTTGGTCACATAATCCAAAAAATCCTGACACTGGAATAGCGACGCCGGGTTTGCTCACACTGTATTGGCAAAATCCGAGGACGAAAGGAACACTGCAAAGTGCACTGCCGAAATCGGAGTGAACTTTGAAATGTGCAGATGCCTTGTATCAGCGGGAAGCCTGTCCCGGGTGCTGTATCGGTAGGACATTTCACCAAAGAAACATGTTCGGATTTCTTGTACGAAGTGCAAATCTCAAGTATGGGATATGAAGGGAATGTACAAATCCTCTGTGTAATTTATACAGATTTTCGGCAGTCAACGTCGGCTGAAAATTAAGCTAAAAAGAAACGCTACGATCTTGTTATCGTTTTTTGGGACCCCTGCATCAGAGGTACCGTAATCGAATACACAATTGCAGAAGTGGGTGCGTCATGAAAATCTCGCTCATTTCCAAGTTCCCAAAGTTATGGGTAGGGTCCAAAATCGAGGTCATTTTGTTGAATCTGCACCAAATTAAGGGAAGGAGGCTTTACATTGACAAAAGCTGCATATAAGGGACTTTGAGTACGTCCTTAACTTTGAATAGTTTTCTTGGAATAGTGAGGGACAAAGCCTCTCATAGCGTAGTTGTTTGTCACAATAGTAAACGTCACAGCCTAAAATGAAAAATATAGATTTGAAATTGAGTTGACCAATGTGAACTCTTAATTGGGCCAAATAAAATAGTCTAGATCCTATTTCAATGTAAGACTCTTCGATGGAATCTAGTTTCTGTGGATTTCTCCAATACTCTGGTTGATGGAACTTTAGCAGCTCGCTACAAGGATATCTAGCACATTTCAGCACTTAAACTTCCTTCTAGAGTTGCAATCTATTCAAACTTCCCACATAATGAGTAGATGTCACCTTTGTCAATGCAAGGCTACCTTCCCTTTGGTAGAGCCAACATATCTAAGAACAACAAAGGGACGCAAACATCAGACTTAACGTCAATTTTGTCATATTGGTGCAATTTCAATTCCGAGTACCATAATTGTGGCGTTCATCAGCTCTATAAACTAGGTACGGTGTAGATTTCAGGCATGCCCCTTCAAAAGTTTAAATGTTGTGAATATCTGCTAATATAACGTAAATTGACATTCGCAGTTTCTTTCTTCGTGAGAACCAACACATGTCATCTTGTCAAAATGTCAAGAGAAGACGAGAATGCACTAGACATAAATGTATGATTGTTGTTAGGCTTTGAATTTAGATGAGAATCCTTGAATTCAGAAGGCAACTCTTGAGAGAGCCGGGATCTCTGCAGCCTCAAGAAATAAGAATACGAGTTTAGAGCCCACAAAGTTGAGCAGCCTCTGTCTAAGGAAAGGTTTTTGGAATGCCTTTAAGTCATTCTCAGCTATAACGTGGTCATATTCCTGAACTCCTAAAGGGATAGAGATTCATGAGTTCACACTGAGCAATTTGATAGATCGCAATGTGATAAATATAAATGGGATGAAGTCGACTTTTAAATCAATCAAGAATGTTTCATATGCGGATCAGAAAAAATACCATTGAACAACAGAAAGTTCACAAATGACCTTAGAACTGCTAAGAGAAGATGAGGTTCAATTTCGGTCTCTTATTCCTCATAATGGCAAGTTTCAGAACCCCAAAATTGAGACAGTCAGTGCCCAGAGCTCTCAAATCCACAACAGGTATAAGGCTGAGGTTTTAGTCAGTTAACTTAAACTGTAACAGTTTCACTGAAAACCACCATTTTAACAAATTTGAGATTCAACCAAGTCAAAAGAATTTCCATCTGTGGTAGAAGGATCTAAAACCGTTCATTAAGAAAGGGAGTATTACAAGTGAGAGGCTTACCTCATTGACTCGATCTGAATGTCTTCAGCATTGTGTAAAGATTGATGTGTGGATGTAGATCGCCACCGATAGCCACCGCCATTATTGACGAATTTCAATTGTTGAACAAAACTTGTCATGCAATGCACTCGCAATATTGTACTCTTTTCAGTACCGGAACCTGTCACTCATCTCATGGTGAGTAATTGTTTTCAGCGTTGCAAACTCATCTTCATGCCTTTTGATCGGAAACACACCTTCGCACATCCAACAATAAAGACTCATCTTCCTTCATCAAAAAATTGAGAGTAGATGGGAATTCAAATTTACCCGTTGCCCCACCCTAGACTACCGTAAACATGTTGTATGGTTGTCAAAAAAACATAACAAGGATTTGATTGCCGGTTAAAGAACAGGAGATTTTCTGTTCTGACTTTGATGTTTTGAAGGAATCTGACCCTAGAAACCCAGGTAAAATCACTGACTTTTCTAGGTCACCAATGTTCATTGCAAGATCAAGATTAGGTGGCCCAATGTGTCTTCGGGGATTTAAACGTTAAGAGTTGCTCTGAGGACCATGGAAATGACATGTTTGGTCGGATTAAGGTTTTCACGCAGGCAGAATTAGGGGTTTGGAAGCCGTTGCGTTTGTACCTACTTGCTTGTGAAGTGAGCGGCAAGACGTTAGTGATACGTCCGTTCTTGAGATTACCCTGCTGCTCTATGAATTGCAGCGTCCAGTAGGAGGAATGGTTTAGTGAAGAATGATGCTGGAGACCACAGAGGAGACGATGAAGAGGCTCGAGACTCTGAGAGGAAGAGGAATTCTAAAAATATGTTTGAATCTGGAATTCTCCCAAGTTGACACAATCATGTCATATCACATCTGAGGAGGGTTCTTCAAAGCAACGAATCTAGAAGAAGAAATAATACTCTCGATTTCGACCTCCAGGCTCTCTGAAGAACTAAGTAGTCCAAATTCAATTAGTAGCTGAAAACACACACAATCATGGATTCAATGCACTAACCAGCAGCGATCTGACTACTGAATTGGCAGGTAAGTCACATCTTATGAGGGAGAAATGCCTTAAATGGAGCCCCTAGACACGGTTGGAGCCATACCACAATATCTTGCAACTCTGCGATGCGTTGATGGGTAGAGCTTGAAACGAGCAAGGTCGCAATGCACATCGTCTGAAAATACGACCACACGAACGAACTGAGGAGTTCATCGTGGCATGCAAATCACACTAAAATAACAACTTTGAATGGGAAGGAGTTCGATCCGAAATCGTACATTTTTGAACGATATAGTTAAATTTAGAAAGTTTCCATGATCGACAATTAGATTCCAAAGTGAAAGCTTATACGTCCTAGAACCTTCACCACATCAACGGTTCATTAACAACAATCTACAGCATGAATCAAGTCAATCAGAACCTTACCTCAAAGACAAAACTCAGTCATCAGGAAATTCTGACACTCAGTAGCAAGCTTCAATCATTTCCCCATGAAACTACCTTTAGAGGCATCTCAACCCTGAGATCTGGCCCAAGGGTCGAATTAGTACAAACGATGTCGTGGAATAAGAAACACTAACAAACCCTCACACATAATCATTAGTTAGCTGCACAAGTCATTTATGCAGATGTTCCAAAAAGACCAACGGCTATTACATTACGAAATCTAATGCACAGGGCTCAGTGACGCATTTCTCTATGAACTCAATCTTGAATTTCACAAGCACTAACGAAAGCAGCAGATCATGCCCTAAACCCTAAACCCCAACCCTAAATGCTTTCTCTACGACCATCTACAGCCCTTGCCATCTTATTGAGTATACAAAACATCACAGAAATTAAGACGGCACGAGCAATCGCTTGGTTCACAGAGAAAAGACATCAATCTAAACAACAGAGGCATCCGAAAACATAAAAATCAGCTTTTAGCTCATTATTGCCAATTTGAGCAGTGTCACTTGCGGAAGACTAAGAATACCTGACCCTAAACTGGAACATCGAAAGAAGAAGGAAATTGAAGCCTCCGATTCCATGCGGTACACAAATTGACCATCAAGATCTGTACTCGACCCTAATCATAAAAACTCAAACAAGAGTTGACAATCCAAGCAGCCGGTAAGAAAGTAAGTAATTGCTCAAAACCTTAAACCCCGCACTATTACTGAAGCCGAACCTTCGCATCAATCACCTTTCACTTGCCAATTCATTCTTCATCGCCATTATTTAATACTTCGTTTACGGGAATCCAGCATGTTTTGGGGATTCAGTAAGAAAGAGGTTGCGAGAACTGGATGGAGCCGCCACAACATTGTTTAGCAATGACGCAGCGATTCCTTGTGGATCTTTGATAAGGAGACTCCTACAGTGAACACAATTGTCTTCTACGTCTCCTCAGCCAACCCCAATCCTTGAATTACGGTAACTGCACCCAAAAGCATCCGAATAAGCAATCCATCATAGTTCCCATTATTATACTAGAAAACTTATTGTGGGGTCTTGTTGGTAATTAAAAGGAGATTCTAGATTTTCTAAGAATGCATTTTTTGGACACTATATGAATAAACTATGAATTTTCAAAGTGCTGAAAATAGGTGTCTCTAAAACCGACCTTAGACTCTCATGAATAGTGGGAGTACATTTTAGGCAAGAATATGTAGGAGTTGGTTTTAGAAAGAGGAAGCTTTTGGCTGTAGTTACCTTAACGGAAAAGTTCCTCCCAAGTATCTAGCAAAGCATAATGCCTTCTCAGCATGGGAAGGATCATTGTCTGGTTATGCGTATGAATATAGTATTAAGTTAGTTATGCACCATTGTAAGGTAGAACAACCATCATGGTCAGAATTGAGAATCTGCCCTCATGTCATTGCTGAAATTTTTTAATTTTTTTTCCACATATAGACAAGTGTGAGAAACGGTGAGAGCAATTTTTTTTTTTTTTTAATTTTTAAGTATGAATTTGTAATGAATTTCTGAACTGTGGTGCCCATCATGGCTCAAACAAGTCTTAAGACTACCCCAAAGCCAACAAAAATTGTATCCATAATGCTCATCTTTACTCACCTAAAGTAGTCACAATATTTTCTAACATGGCCACAATATAAAGGCCTAAAAAATCACTTCTTGCAGTGAATTTATACTCAATCTAAACGTTCCTAATGTAATCACTTATCACTCCATTTTCATCACCTAAGACATTGATTGTAGCCCAAATCTCATTTATTAATAAAAAAAAATTATATGGAATCATTCCCTAAGTGTCCGTAATGGGTCTTCTACCTTAAAAGGTTGTTCTGCCTTATACCCAATATAGGAAGTCCTCACTTAGGAAGATACTATCCTTCTCTAGATACATTAGTCATTTATTAATAAATTCAAGAAGTGGAGTTGGTTGAAATAAGAATATAACATGATTTTGGCCACTATAGGGGGCCTCTTTTCAAGGATACAAAAGGGATCTTTGCCTCATTGTTAAACAATATCATGACTCCTCATGTGACTCAAGCTTGCCACATAATATGATGAAGTGGACATTAACTCAAATTATTGTAGTATATATTTATATTGTGTGTGGAGATACATAACATTCTAAACCAATGAAGCGTGGATCCCTAAAATCTTTTAATTGAACCTATCAAGAATATGTACAACATTAAAAAAGAATAACTTTTATTGTGAATCGAGGAAGCATGGCCACTTCATTCTTTTGAAAGTATATTTTTTAGATACTCATGGATTTTTTAAAGTGCATTCATCTAGATACTTTGTTTTTTTTAAGGATAAGTAGAGGGCTCCTCTCTTCCTTAAAAATGTTACATACCTTGAGAACAATAGTTATTATCAAGCATAATCATATGCAAAGATGCAGTACAATCTCCTAATCTTAATGGACAATTGTCTTTATATTTTTATCAAGGGAAAAAGCAAGCTTTGATGCTTAAACCCCCAAATGGAAGTTGTTGCCCACTTTCACCTCCATCCACATCATTTGAATCTATAATTTGAGATAGTATGTATTCCTTTTATTTCTTACTTTATCTTTATATTATTGATTTGGTGACCTTCCAAGGAAAAAAACATGTTTTTTTTAAACTATCTATATGGTTGGATTTTCAAATACAACTCTTCTTCACTCTTTGCAAGTTGTCACAGTGTAGGAAATAAACTGAAGTCACATTAGCATCCAAAAGGACAAACAAGCTATAAAAAAAATTGAAATTTGAAAAATTAAACCCCCATCTAACCAACATAAAATCCCAACTACATTATATAATGTGAATGTAGTTGTAGATGGGACCTAGAAACTCGGATTTAAAAACCATAATCAATGCAAGAGTTGATGCTATAGTCTCTTTGCAAAAGACAAAGCCAATATAGCCACAATAGCATAATAAAGGTCAATGGTCCACATTGTGAAGCTTTATATTTATGCTTTGACCACCTGTAATATATCTTCCTTACAATTAAGACAAATTGACCACATCACACATAAAACAATGTATATAAAATCACTTGTAAAATATTTGTAAAGTCAATAAGTCTAAACACGTGCAACAACTAGAGGATGTACAAATGGGCTCTTTCTCTACCTTATCATCCATCATGCAGGTTTTCTACAAACTAAGGTAAATAAAAGTCAAATACGCACAATGGTCCTAACTTATAACTTACTCCTCAATGTCGTGACTCATGAGGGCCATTTTTTCCTGTCCCGTGTACAACTCAAAATCCTTGTGGTCGGAAACAGGAGAACATGCATATTGGTTCATTAATTTTTTCACCCGACAACAATATGATCATGGGAGGCATGTTGGTGCCACCAGGATGTTGAATGACGTGGCCGTGGCACCCGGGAGATTTTACATACCATGGAACAGCTAGTAAGTGCTTCCCCCCACGCACCCCCACCCCATCAGCTCCAATTTGCAATCACAAACTGCACATGATGCCTTGTGCACAGCTATAGCTTGTCCTTGCAAAGTGTGAAACTTCTCGGAGACCGGGACTGAAGTACAAAAGTATGGTATGTACAAGCTATCATTCTACAACGTAAACGTCGCAACCTCTTTGGAGTTATTGGAGAAGACGTGGCATGTTTGAATTTGTAGTCTTCTTTTTTAGGTAAGATTTCATTGTTCCATGTTCAAAACATGTCAATTTTTTATTTATAAATTAGAATTGGAATTGGAATTCAACTTTGTGATTTTCTTGGAAAGTGTGCTAGAAAAACAACAATTCATAGATGGATGCAATTTAGTTGGTTCCTTGGCCATATTGAAATATTAGTCAAATCTATCTTTGCAATTCCTAATCCAAAAAAGATTAGGACTTTCTGCCACTTAGTAGTTGCTAAAATTTGTTTTGTTCTTTGGATTTTTTCGAGTTTAAAATCCAATTTGGGAAATGTTCCACTAGTCCTTTTTTTTGTCCAAAATCTAATATTTAGACAATGACTTCAATTCCATTGGGTGCATGTGTCCAAAATTGGGTTAAAATAATAAACACCATCAATATTGCATGGCTTTTCAAACTCTTTTTATTGAAGAAATACTTCGAGAATGAATGACTTACACTTAGAATACACCTCTCAAACCACCCATAGTTCTTCCATCAAAAATTGAGTCTCGGTCAAATTCAGTTGTAGGTTTTCACATATGCTTGTTGTAATTAGTTTAAACCAACTAGTAGTAAGTGAATTTTGACAAATTTTGTTTCTACTCTATTAGAGAAAATTCAATGAATTATTTCCATTGCAAACTCTATATGTTAAAATTTAGAGTTCACAATATTATGGAACTTTTATACATATTTAGTAATTTTTGCATCATTCCTATTTTAAAGTTAAATTATAAATTATTCCTATTCATTCTCATTTTTGCTTTAAATGTTAAAATATAATTAAATTTACAAAAAAAAGAATATTCATGAAAAAAAATAAAAATAGAAGATGTCACCAAAAAATCCAATTAATTTAAAATTTCTTTGAAGATTTCAAGTAGGAATAAAAGGAACTACAAAATTTCAAGTCATTATTTATTTATAACATCTAGCATACCTTTTACTAAGACCTTCAAGTCAAGTTACTACAATTATACTCAACTTAGGCTTTTGATCATCAAATTACTGAAATTTGTTGGCATAATTTTTTCAATAATTTTTTTTTGAATAATCGTGAATTTTTACTTTAGAGTGGGAATTGACTCTTGATTTTAAAAAATTCTTTCAAAGTAAAGAATTTTGTAAAAATCAAATGAAAATCCTAAAATGTTGTGAAGTTTGAATTTTGACAAATTTAGCTTGCATTCACAATAGTTCATAAAAAAAATCAAATATATGAGACGGGTGTAAAAATAAACTTAAAAAAAATTATTTTGTTAGTTCAAATAATTAACATAAAATTAAACAAAAACATTTCAGAATTAGAAGTTTAACCAACATCTTGGATGCAAGGACCTCATAGGGCTAATATTAGTTGGTTCTACTGAAGAGTAAGAGTGATTTCTCTCATTTACGCCGATTTCCCAAAGAAAGTAAGCTTAAGTCAATCACCCACCATTTAGTTAAGCACACCAAAAGAAGGTCGAAGTAACTTATCCCCTGAAGGGTTGAAGCACATTTTGGGCACAAATTGTGAAAAACTGCCACTTTTCAAGGCAATGAGAATTTTTTCTTTTTTTCAAAATCCAACTATACAAATTTGTATAAGACTACTATGGTCATGTTAGAAGAAAAAGTTTTTTCCTTGACCTTGCCGAGCAAGGTTGCCAGACTTTAACACCTTCTAGAATGAGATTTTAAAACTATTGGATAGGACATATGATCACATATCCTATATCAATTGTTATCACATGTACATTCACAAAATATATATGTTATTGGGGGTTAATGAAAAAAATAAATAAAAATTTTGTTTTTAAACTTTGGAGGGCCTGGGTTCTAGGCTTTGGTGTCCCTTTCGAGTGACTTAAAAATTGGTCACAATCACATGCACTTACCTCCCAACAAGTTCAAAATTTGCCCAATGATTCCAATTTTTTTCAAAAATTTGTAACAAAAGTTGAAAGTTGAAAGTGTGGTTCATTGCTTTTCTTTGTGATACTGTACTAAACACCCCTTTGGGGCCCTGGTAGAGCTGCTGTGGCTAATAAGAACTGTTGTTGCAGAAAGCTCACCATAGCTGTCTATTGCTGAAATTTGTACAGCTCTTTTGTTGTCTTACTAATCAACCACTCCTTTCTCCCAACTTGATACTTACATCACATGATACTCTCATTAATTTCAGATGTATTTTCTATTCAATTGTGAAGCAATATGGTAGAGGTCCAGGTCTTCGGCGGCCACGCTAGTAACTTATGAGTTGGCGGGCGCCCCTTTTCTCTACATAAGTTGTAGAAGTACATTACTTTGGTTTGTCTTGATACCCGGCTTTAAGGTACTCGTAAACAAAAAGTGGTTTGTGAATGGTCAAATAGTTCTTATTATCCACTTTTTTTGTGCAAGACTTTGTTCATTGTAAGGTGAAGGCATCCATTACCAACTAGAGCCCCATTGGCAATCAATAGGGGGTCTCAAATTCAAGAGAGGTGGGGACTCATTATTTTTCGTTTTTTCAAAAAATGACACATGTCCATGTTCTTGCATGCCATGGCATGTCTAGGTACCAAAGTGTCATGACACATGTCCTTCACCTTGAGTGACTTGAAGTGAGCGGTTTTGGAATACTCTAGACACAAATCAACTTTTGGCTTTTGAAATTCATAGTAATTACAATTCAAGTAATAAAATTACCAAAGTTTTTGCAATCTCCATCATTTCTATCATCACTACGAGAGAAAGGGGTGTTTTAAATAAGTTTTTAAGTATAGTCCTAGACATAAGATTTTAAGTAATGACCTTTAAGGAGATTTTCAATAAAATATTACTAAAAACACATGTATTTCTAGTAAAATTTTTATTGAAAATCTCCTTAAAAGTCATTACTTAAAATCTTATATCTAGGACTATACTTAAAAACTTGCTTAAGATACCCCTTTCTCTTGTAGTACATTACACCTTTGAAAATATTTGATTTGCCTTGCACTACTTAAGATCATGTCCAGAATTGCTTATTTGATTGGTTATAGGAGCCTTCACTTTATATCTACATCATAAAATTCAAGTTATGGAAGTTTCTTTTATTGGTTGTGTCCTTCGGACAAAGGCCATAATATTGACTCTTGTGGTTTATGATTTCAAATTTTCAAATCCTATCTACAACTGCATTCACATTGTATAATGCAGTTAGGGTTGGTTTGAAGGGGGCTAACCAATTGGCCCCCTTCTCTATTGGACTAGTTGGATGCCCCTCCTTGTCCAACTAGTTAGATTTTTTTCTTTTTTTTGGGGAGGGGGGTATTTTATAATTTAATTTAAAGTTTGGTTGCATAACGTTGATTAAATGTTTTCTTTGTTTAATTTTCCTACTTTCCACTATCAATAAATTGATATTTGTTGTTCACCTAGGACAAAGTTTTATAATTATATTGTTCTTGTTTTATTCTACAAGGTTTTGTTTCAAAATATAGGTATACTTGTAGCTGATTTGGAAAGAAATATTGGATCACAAGAGGACAGCTTGGCTTCGGACCTCTCATCTTAGTGATAGGTTCTCAGACAAGTGAGATAAGTTCCTCTACAAATTTGAGAATACTTAGTTCTACACCCCCATTCTTTAGGACTAGACAAGATGCGGTCATCACTTGGCACCTAAAGAAGCCTACATGTGGGTACATTGGGTAATCTAGCATTTTTTGTGGCTTCCTAATTGTGGGACATGTTGTCTCTAAAGCTTTGCCTTGAGCTTTTTGCAATTGGTTCCTAGTCTTTTAGAATAAACTTTGGGTTCATATATATTTATATAATTTGAGCACTCATGGCTTTTGTTCATAAATCACTACAAGAGAAAGGGGTGTTTTAAGTATAGTCCTAAACATATAATCTTATAAGTAATGACCTTAAATGGGTGTTTTGAGTATAAATGTACTAAACACACATGTATTTCTAGTAAATTTTTACTGAAAACACCCCTTTGAGGTCATTACTTATAGGACTATATGTCTAGGACTATACTTAAAAACACCCCTTTCTCTTGTAGTGAATGGTTTTTTTGCAATGCAAAACTATAGAATGAAGCCAAACAACTCTAATCTCTAGTTTGCTTGAATACTTCAAAACTTCCCAAAAGTGAGCATTTCAATGCAATTTGGAGTAAAGAGCTAAAAATCACTTTTCTAAATGTAGAAAAATTCAATAACAATTTCCAAAGACAAAATCACACGTGATTTTCATATTTGGTTTGGTGAATGAGGTTCTTCACTATAATATATACAAATGGTGAATTTTATTTTTTCAATCATATATCATATTTTATATATATTTTCTTCACTTTTATTTCAAAAATTGACTTGAAAATATTTTTAAGAAAATCAAAATTTATGAATTAAGTAAAATGTTTAATTTCATCTTTGGGATTAAAAAAATCATCATTCATAAATAATGAAAAAATAGAGTATATAGAGTAATTAGTAAAGGATTTTGAAATTTGACTACAATTGACCTACTAGGATTTTAGGATTTAAAAATAAAGTATTTTAAGTGTATGTCAAGCTTTAGTTATTAAACCTGGAAAATACAAGAAAACATTTCATGGTTGTTGTCCAATTTCAAGTAACATTTTCAAGCTCATTTTCTTCAAAATTTAAAATCTTTTGTGCAAAATAGATTAGGTTCTAATTTAAAATCTGAAACTAAGATCCTTGGGGTCAATGCTTTTTTATATGAAAATTAGTGTAAAGTGTTCAATATTTGCACAATTTAGTGAAAAAATCTATTATTTGGAGAAAGTATTGATGTTTTCATCATTAAATATTTTATTTTCTGCAAATCAATTGAAGTTGAAATTTTGGCCAATCATATAATGTTTCAAATGCTAAAAATAAAAAAATATTTTTTGGTGAATTTTTAAAGCTAAACATTCAAAATTGATTTGAAACAAATCCATAGACATTTTTCAAATTTGATTGTAAGAATACTTCTATTATTGATGCTTAATATTGGCTTTTTCTATCCAATCTTCAAAAAAAGTTTTAGAATTGTTCATAAATTTTTTGCAAATACCCCCCCCCCCCCCCTCTTCATCATTTACAAAGAATCTTCACTTGGATTTGTCGCAAGAGAAAGACATAGGCCATTAGACCCCTCACCCCATCCTTCAAATGGTATTCCTTGTATACTGCAAATGGGCAAAGGTTGATTGGTTGGAGCTAATAGTTTATAGATGTGGTCAAGTAGAATTCCTCTTTTCTTAGTGTGCTTTGATTAAATTACAAGGCTTTGGAAATAATCTTTCAATTGCTCCAATCCTTGTAAAAATTTGCATGCATGTTTTAAATCTTTTACAATTTCATTTCGTTAGAAATAGAAACTTCTCTTTATTGCATGAGTAAATTTTTTTTTCAAAAAATGAAGTTTGATTGTATATTTTTCAAGTCCATATTGTTAAATTCTTTGAAAATTATATAGTTGACTAATTCAATAGTATTGATCAGGATCATGTTGCCAAAAAATTTGAAAAAGGTTTCAAAGAGACAATTATAAGTTGATTTTGAGAAACATTGAGTTATAGGTGATTTTAGTTTTACAAAATTTTCTTTAAAAAAAATCAAAAAGATCAACCAATGAAAAAATTATCCTCTAGACATGAAAAAGATTGCTAATTGAAAGAAATTCCTCATACATGAAAAAAATGAAAATTCAATGCAATTTATAAATTTCATATGTGACAATCTTACAAATAAAAAAGGTAATTTGGTAAAAATACTATATCTTTATTGACATAGATTGATGGATAGGATGTAATTAGAACTAAGAATTGAAAAGGATTGAAAACAAGTGCTTCATGTGAAAATAGAAATTAGAGAGATTTTTATAATTAATAAAGTTAAACTTTGTATATGAAATTGATTGTTGCTACTATTGAGATGCATTCAAAATTAGTAAGACAATTGAATGGTCAAAGCTAAGAGAATAAATATTCTAGCTTAGAATTTATGCTCTTACTCTAATTTAAATAATATCATATTTTTATGTTCAAGCTCCAAAAGACTTTGAAGGAACTACAGGAAAAAAAAATGAGGGAATTGGTACTTGCTTTGGAGGATCTTCTTCTTGTGTCGAGAAGGTGCTAAGTTGAAACTCTCGTAACACTTCTAAGACTTTGGGTTGGTTGTAGCTAAATGATAGAAAAACTCTTTAATTTCTTTCCAAAAATTGTTTAATAATGTTTTCAAAACTGTTTTTTCTAAAAATTTCTGCTTCAAAGTTTATGCATGGGCATGGCATGAAATCACTCATAACTTTCGTCACACCTAAAATCAACTATAAAAGCATATGAGAGTGATCCATGTTATTAACTTATCTTAGTTCTTGTTAGATCTTGTTGGTAGTTGAAAGAAGATTGTAAATTTTCATAGTATGTACTTTCCAAATACGATATGAATAAACTATAAATTTTTGTAGAATTGACAATTGATGTACATAATAAAGCCCATATTCTCTCATGTTCAAAAAGGTTTGATAATCCACAAGTTGGTTGGAAAAGATTCATAAAAGAACAATCTATTTGAAGCATCAAAGTAATCAAATACAAAAGTCATAACTAATGGGGGAGAGAGTGCAAAAGAAAAATTGTATCCTTAAGCCCTCAAAAATCATACATTTAAATTTCAAACAACAAATTAAATGAATGCAAATGTGTCCTAAGCACATAGAATTTTTTTTATCCATTTAAATGTTGATACATTCATGTCTTTATTCTCTTACATTTGTACTATACAAAAATTGTATAACTTTTCATTGTAAATATTCTACATTTTCAGAATCACAAATACATTTGACCTCCAAAACTAATTTTTAAAGTTTAAAAAATGGCCATTCAAGGACAACTTGAATAAACAAGTAAACTAAAAATCTCAAATAATCACCATAAATCAAACTTAACATTTCAAACTTAAATCATTTTGTTTGTGAAAATCACAAATATTCAATATAGAATCATTTTTAAAAGGAATTTTTTATTTTGGTTTTGAATTTTACAAAAAAATATTGGTCAATTTAGCAATTGGTTTATTAATATGGATATGATCTTTGGATCATATTTTACACATTCTGTTCGAACACCATCATGAAATTATTAATCTAAGTAATATTTTATAATACATCTTTACAATTTTGCAAATTAGGAATATCTTTGGGTTTTTAAAGGGTTAAAAAACAACAAGGAACTCCTATGAAGAACAACAAGTGTTCCATAACAAACAAAGAGTAAATAAAGCACGACAGCTTACTAATTATGAATATTAGTGTTATGGTACCTATAGTGTTATTTAACCTATCATGTAATTCACTCTAATTTTTATTTAGTTGACAAGTCGTACTCATGTTGGACACTAATTTAGTGCAAGATGAACTATCTTGTTCCTAATTTAGTTCTTTTGTTCAAAATTCAATTGACAAATACTATTCATGATGACATTTGGTGTTAGAGTTCATAGTTAGTATTACAAACACTGAATTTCAATTATAAGTGTAGTGAATGTAGTGAGTGTTCTTTTTGAAGGCAAGTGGCCAACAAGTGACCAAGTAGAATAAAACACCTAAGACAAGTGGCTAGCTAAAAAAATATGGTTTATCTAAATTTATCCAAATTCATCAAACATATATTGTTTCTTTTTAAAATTCTAGCATTGCTTTAGATGAACAAGAAGTTAAGTGGTTGAAAAAGGCCTTGGAATTTCTTTCATCATTTAGATTTTGGACATCAAAGCGATGAGGGGCTAGATTGTAAATTATGTACAAGATTATGGCAAGACACACATCATTGGATTGATAATTCAAAAATTATAATCTTTCATTTAGACTTCATTTGAGCATCTAAACCTTATCATGCTCCAATGTGGGACACTATACACATAGCATATGTCACCATTTTATAGTTGTGGAAGTGCAATAATGATTAAAATCAAGAGTGTTATCTATTATTGGATCTAAATCAACAAGAATACAAAAAAATTATACTATTGTATACCTCAATTCAAACACCTTCTATATCAAAATACTCCCCCCTCTCCATATTGTGTCTAAAATTTTGATTTGCAAACCTTTTAACTTCTAAAGTCCCATTGCCCTTATGGGGGACAAGATGGATTTTGGGCAAATTCCTACGAGTGCAATTATTGGCAAAACTTTTTCAGAATTTTTCATCTGTGAAGTCAAAGTTTCTAAAATGAGTTCCTCATGCTAGTCTATTGGAAGGTCCTATAGCTCAACGTGCAAAAAAAAGCCATTAATTTTTTTTGTTGCTCTTTGCACTAAAAATGACTATTTTTAACGTTTTTTGACACACACGAAGACCTTAGGACTTTAGAATTCAAGGATAAAAACAAGAAACATGTACAAGTCACATTTCCATCCCAAAGAGTTTTGCAACAAGCTAATCTTATTAGCATAATAAATCAGTCAATAGTCCTCTTCTTGGAACAATTAAGTTACTATCCATCCTCTCCACACTTCAAAAGACGCAAGCCACGTCATGTCGCATTCCAATGCTGACTTCTGAACCACCGGCCTGACATGGTTGCCCAACCCGTCGGGATGCCCGTCAAATCAGTTCTAACTTATACCACCAGTCCTTATGCACTTCTGCGTTCAGCACCGTCATTTCCTTCTTCTCGTGATGTTGCCATGAATTGGCTGGTGACGTACCTCACGGAGCTTGGAACATTTCCATACAACCCGAGGGCCCCCCATCTTGAAAAAAAAAGTGAACGTCCGAATGTCACTAAGGTAGCCGACCCATTCTCAACCACCAGGGCTTTTTTTTCATTGTTTATGAAGTGCCAAAGTGGCGATATAAAATGTTATAGTGGTGTTCCAAATTTCAACATTCATCCACATATTGGATATAAATGATCACATTCGTACGTACCAAATGTCCATAATTTTGTTTTCATCCACAATTTGGCTATTTCATCCAAGAATTTTTGTATTTCAAAGTTTTTTGGTGAAAAACTTCACTTTTTTTGGCATTTTTTAGCCAAATTATTTTTTGGGGTGCAATATGGCACCATGAAGCTAAAATAAAGCCATGTCACCCCTCCCCCACCCCTCCCAAAGTATAGGATGATCTTTTTCCAATTAGCTCTAGTTTTGGTGACAGCTCACGTAGAGCAAGACTACCATGAACAATAGAAATGTCCAAGAAGTGTACAATAAAAGCATAGAATGATCACAACATGTATTGTGAAAAGTCATAATTATTACTTACATTGTTTTTGTATTGAGCCTATGGTAAGAAATATAATGATCTATATAACAAGAATAGGTTTTACAAAATCTCAATGAAAGAAATTCACGAAAATTTCGTTTCTGAAGAAAAAAATGTAAAAAAAATTCAAATCCTTCTTAAATCTATTTCAATACATGAAGAAAAAAAAGTTCCCTCACCAAACCCATCCTACAACTATGCTCAATTCTGTAAGTGGTTGAAAATAGGTCATAAGCTTCTACTTAATCGAAAGGTCGTGCATCGTGGAGCATGGGGCACCAAGATACTCTCTAGACCCCAAACTCGACAACATACTAACAACCTCTTGCCATGTGAGTTGGGCCCGTAGAAAAAGCACTAAAAAACAAGAAGTGAGTACCGATTGTCTTGCCGGCCTCAGTGAGCGGAGAAGTCGGATTTCAAAGTTCACCGATATTGGTGGACAAGCCTATTGGTGGAGATTGGTCAACTTAATGGGAATCATTATAAATAAAATTTTCATTGGATCTCTCCCCACCCACCCAGTCCTTAAGCTTATGGCATTACAATTTCTTTTTTGACACTGTAACTTCCCGGGGGAACTTTGCCCCGCTGACTCACATGGCCGGAGGCCCTAATAATAAGTAACTCATAATTACCAATAAGTCCATCCCGTGAAAGCGGGACACCCCCACCCCCTGCTGGTTAAAATGGTCTCCTCCATGAAGAGGTTCACCCAACATTCAATTTCCAACGTCCGCCCGACAAATGAATGCTGTGGCTTGTGATGGGCGCCATGTGGTTTCTCTCTCTCTCTCAGTGCGGGTAAGTTAATTCCTGGGGGCCAGGGGTTGCTTGCTTGCTTGCTTGGTGGAGCATTTGCGAAGTTTGCGAAGATTCCGGGTGCGAGATTTCCGGGTTGCTGTCCCTAGCAAACTATGATCATACCCGATCCTCCTCATTCAAGCAGTAGGAAATTAATGAATGGAGGGTGACGACCAGATGGCCGGGGTTCAGTTGTAAGTAAGTTAAGGGCCATTGATCCAGTCATTGGATTTGGTCGCACGAAATTGTCAGGGCCGCAACAGCCAGGCTGGAAAATATGGTAGGCCTGATGTCACCCTCGCGTCGTCTGTCCATCAGGGGGATTGGGATTGGGGGTGACGTAGCTAGGCCAGGTATTGGGGGTTCAGTACTATCTGGGAAATATTTGATGAGAGTCAGTGAAATTCCTTGGTCATGGAAAAGAAAACTAATCTCACTTGAGGTAGGAACATCCATAAACATCATTTTAAGCAATTCAGCATAGTTGGGGTAAAATTTTTCAACAAAAAATATTTTTTCAGTATTAGCCATTGAAAATCATGAATTTTCAAAAAATAAAGTAGAATGTTTGGATAAGGCATCTAATTTCTATGAATTTTCAAAGTAGAACTCCCTAGGACACCCATAGCCACACTCTACTAAATTTGCCTTGATTCTAGCACCAAAATCTGAAAAAATGAGAGCCCACCAACCACAATTAAGTATGGAGATGGTTTCAAGGTACTTTGAAGAGAGTTGCAAGGTATATTAGGGAACACTTTGAGGGAATTTTACTCTCAAACTATAGATACACTCATGGTTATGGGTGTTCCTACCTTCTTGGTTTAATCTTAGTTATTCAATCTATTTCTCAATGAAAATAGAGAAAAATAAAGAAAAATAAAAAAAACACAATTTTAAATGGATTTTTATTTCTTAAAGTTTATGTTTGAATAAGCCAAAATTGACCAATGGCTTAAATTTATGTTAAGTTCATAGTTGAATTTTTTAAAGACATCAAGGTCACGTATTACAATAAGTTTGAGATTGTTGCCAAACCATAATATTGATGTAAGATATATAAGAGCATCGCCACCGTGGGGCGGTCAAATCCCCACAAAAACCAATGGTGGTGGGCTTGGTTGCTAATTTGGCTCCCAATGAGTTGGGACTCCCCCAACGTGGACTTGGACCTACGCACATCAACATTCCAATTTAGCCCACCTCATTAAAGTCACTGAGTTGGCTCTTGGATCCCATCGGTCATTGCTCCCTCCAACACTCCCTAACCATGCCCGTGTATAGAAATGGTTCAACTCAAGGCCTGGTCCAAAATCTCCTTGTCCACACCAAGCTAAGGTAATCAAATGGAAGTATGATGCACCTAGTGCCTTGAAAAGAGTGCCTAGAGCCATAGTGGGGGCTATTTTGGCTCTCGATTTCGGAATGTGGAGTCTTTTTCCCATTCGTTGAGCCATGGTGGCAATGCTCTAAGAAATTGTAGCTTAATAGAACTATTTTCAACCTATCTTTATTCATGTACTAATGGCTTAGGTGAGAGTTTTTCTTCTAGTGGCAAAACAACTAACACGTTGCACGCAAGCAATAGACTTGACATGTCCTCTTAGATTACCAATTTGGTTGCCCACTACATACAACTTGTAGATGTCCATTTTTGTCCCTTATTTGTCCCTCTTTGCTTGCCCCCTTGTGCATGCACCTTATGATTCTTTCTTTGTCACTACATCCTTGCTTCCATCATATTGTTTTTTCAATGAAGAATCTAATGTGGGATTCATAAAATCTATAGTTACTTTCATAACATTGTAACCTGAAATTTTTTAAATTGGATGATTTCCATTGGCTTCAAGTACAACTCCTTTTTCAATGGATTCTCTTGATATTCTTTGAACTTTCTTTCAATTCACGTGGAATATTTTTAGATGTTTTATAGGACTTCATTGGCAAAAATACAATGAAAGTAGAAAAAACTTAAGTTTATATTGCTTTTTGTTTTGGTCTTTTTTTTGCCAATCATTGGGCAAACAAAATAGTCTTAGACAAAAATTGAGCTTGATTGTAAATCTTAATTTTGTGGTTATAGGTCAAGCACTTCAAGATTAAGGTCTCACTATTAAAATTAAGAAAAAGTTCCAAATACTTATAAAAACTTTGGCATTTTTTTGGATTGCAACATACTTCAAAGGTCCTTTACTAGGGGCAAAAACACAACACTTTACTTTTTATCATGAGTCCCCAAAGGATACATACACCATTTGTACTAGATCCTAGTTATTTTTACCATGAAAGAGTAGTGAATTTTCTTTTTTAAATTCTCCCCAATTTTGCTATCTAATAGAGAGACATCATCATTTTTAGATGAAAGTATAGTTATTTTTCGATGATCATACTTGAATTTTGATGAATAAATATCATTTCAGACACAATACACATATTCCATTTATATTTATGCATGTATTCGCTTCATCAATTCAACAAGGATTGCAACTGATAGCTCTACTGAGGCAACAGTTCATAGCATGTTACATTTTTATTTTGTTTAAGAATGCAGCATGGATCACTCTCTGAGTACCAGGATAAAGCGAGGCTAACAGAAACTGCACGGATGGAAATAAACGGGAAATGAACAGAATTTTGTATTAAGAAGAAATTCATTCATTCCCAATGAACTCCAGATTGAACTTCTTCCTTTTTGAATTCCTTTTTGAATTTGAAGTTTTTAATATTAAAAATTTGATGCCAGGACTGAGTGACTACATCAGAAAAGTTGGGCTAGATTGTTTAGGTGCCATTTTGACGCCAAAGGCCGCATACAGGTCATTTTAGTGTCATTTTATCCATGCTAGGTTGGTATGGAGGTTGGCACCAAATCAACTTAATTGCATTTCAATGCACCATTGTGGCACCATGTTCACATGCCTTGAAGTTCCTGATGTATCCACTCAAAAGTGTTTGCATTAGTTAACCCCCCTTCCAATGCCAAAAATCACAGGTTGTTGATTTTTTTTAAATGCTTCTCCCCTATAATGTCGTCGATTGCTTAAATAATCACAAGCCGTTGATATTTAAGATGTGATCTGAGCCGTCTAGATATAAAATACAATATGATACTAGATATGATACAAAAATAAATACGAAACACGTATGGTACATATTACGGATATGATATGTATAGATTACATATACAAATGCAGACCAAGGATATAACCCATGATGTTTGGGGAGGGGGGGTACACTCTAAAAATGTAAGTAGGGAGGGGAGAGGGAAAACTAACGAGTGTGTGTGTGTCTAAACCAACCAAAGTGGGGGGAAGATAACATATGTTCTCAAAAAAGTTAACTACAAATCCTAGGAGGACATGTGTACCTTCTATATTTAAATATGAATTTTTCAAGAAGGTGCAACTTTTGTTACTATCCACTTAGTGACTATCCCCTATCTCCTCAAAAATACTAGCTGCAATATTTTCAGAAACATTGTCCAGGGATCAAAATATTGAAAGTAAAAGTGCTATCCATGTCCCATTTGGATACAGATATAAGGTAGAACAACCTATGATCATTAAGATTTGCAATCTAGGTATCTCGTGCAATGCGTTGATTGTTATTGGCTATACTACAACTTTTTTGACAAGTATTTACTTATAATTAAATTCACCTTAAATCAACATTTATTAAACCACATCTTCATTGACCTTAGACCATCCATTACACTACTTGATGTAAACTTGGAGTAATTCTTTGACAATGGCACCCTATAAATTGTCCAAAATACATGACTTCCACGCTTGGCAAAAATAAGTGAAAAATTGACACAATTAGGAGGGTCATGTAGATGACGAAATTGGGTCACTGACGAAATTAAGCTAATTGACTCTCTCTATACATATACATATATACCCACATCACAATAGAATGTCTCCACATACTTCTTTTTTTAATTCTATAGAGATTGTAGCCCTTGGAGCCTCAAGAGATTTGACTACATTTTCAATTGCAGCAGAGTCAATACTCTTTTCTGATTCTAGATTGGTGAGGCGCATTGGAAAGGGGACTCGGAGCTGAACATCCGTAGGGAGAACATGAAACAAGGAGGATGCCCTCTGCCCTTGCTACAACTCCAAATAGGCTACATGTAACTTAAACTACGAGAAAATTGACCCTGTTAAAAAGGGTTCTCGTACTTGGCCTTAAAAGGTGGATTAAGTTAAGTGATGATTATGCTGCCGGCATGAGACCCCTCCCACAGTCCCACAGTCCCATAGTCATCCACAGACACAATTTGCAGTTCAGGACAGACATGTCTGCTCTGTGTCAAGAAAATCACATTAACCCTTAACCCCTAAGCGCCCCAGCGCCCCAAATATGGCCTCCCCAAAATGAAAGGTTGCCATGTTTGACTATTATAATCTTTTCAACAGTACGGTGAAATCATTTGTCCTTTCCCCCACAACTCCAAGCATGTCTCTACTACCAATGAGTATGGTCAATTTATGTGGATCTTGTTTTGGGTAACAATTTGATTAGAATGAGTAGAGAAGTGTCTAGATTTTGATAAAGATGCTCTGGGCGCTCACGGGTTAAACATCCAAGCCGACATTTTGTGCCTGATGGATGACAAAGAATCTCTCCATGTAGGACAGAACTACGACTATTCATCCTTAGAATTTTGTAAGAAAAGGGTATGTCTTCTACAGTAGTATGACTTCCAATGAATGTGTGTGTGTGTGTGTGTGTGTGTGTGTGTGTGTGTATAAAGTAGACAATGTCACACAATTTCAAAAGGGAGGATTTCCATGGTCACTTGTCCGTCCTTTAAGGGTTAATTAAGTTATTGGCAAATATTGTCAATCCTTATCTTACTACCACAACAAGGAACTTAAGTTGGTTCATCAAGGTGGGCACATTTTGTTTTTAAACAAATGAAATGGAATTTCATTGCAAAGGCAAAGTACAAGGCCACCAGCCACAAGTGGTGTGGGGAAAGGAACTACATGATAATAATAGACAAACAAGGACAAAACAGACAAGCAAATACACACAGATCAAGACCCCAGCGCAACGCAACGCAAAGAGAAGTAGTGAGGCCTCACATGGCTAGCAATGAGAAGGGCAATGTGGGCACATTAGATGTTTTCTGGGCCTCTAGAAGACCCCGAGTTCCTGGATTGTGGAGAATGTGGGAACTCTACCACATTAGGGATTTAGTTGAGGTTTTCCTACTTTAGTTCCACCTAATTTAGTTGCCAAAACTTTCAAAATTCATGGTAACTATAGGCTTTGTCACAAATTTCGATTTCTTTTCCAATTGTCTAATTTAGTAGAAGGTAATAAGGGAGGAGGTGTATAAAGTGACAATGAGTCTCTAAAAGCATTAACAAAAAAAGGGAAGAAGGAAAGTAGGAAAGAAGGGAAGAAGGGACAATGGATAGGGTGCATGGATGCATGGATAGATGGATTGATTGATTGATTGATAGACCTTTTTCAATATACCAACAACGAACATATCAAGAGGTGGATGTTTTTAGTGCCTTATGAAGGTTCAAAAAATATGAAACCATCTAGTTAGAAGTCAATTCCATTTATATTTGAAGAAAAATTTACAAAAAAATTTGAAGGCGTCTTGCTCTCGAAAATTGCGAATCAGCTCATAAATCTCACCTTTATGGACCTCCACTTAAGCCTGTTTCAAACCAAGCATTCAAGTTTTGAATTCTAATAATGAATGAATGCAAACACATCCTAAGTACAAAAAGTGTGATTTTCTATCAATCAATTATTTTCTAGATTCAAATATATTTGTTCTATACAATTTTTAAAGTATAAATTCAAAAGACTTTGCTTTGCAAATATTCTATGCTAGTAGATATGGCCTTAAAAAGTGAAGGTTTTAGTTCATAAAATGATGCTTCATAAACAATTTGATTAAATAAAAGTTAAATAAAAATCATCAAAAATCATTACAATTAGAACTTAACTTATTGACCCTAAAAGACAAAAATTCATGTGAAAATCACAGATATTCCACCTACAACCAATTTCACAATTGATTTTCCATTTTTTGGCTTCAAATTTGATTGAAAAATACTAATTAATGTTGTAGTTGACCTATTTAAGTACGTGGATATGATCTATGAATTATATTTTACAACTATTATTTGAGAGTTTTCATTAAAATATTATTCTAAGTTGCATTTTATAGTACATCTTCACAATTTTGGAAATTTGCACTACCCCCTAGTTTTGAAGGGGGTAACTTGCTATCTCCATAGAATGAAAGTAGAGCTAGTCCACTACACATAAAATTGTTCAATAAACATTTGAATGTGTTTTTTATTATTAAATTGTCCAAATTCTTGTTGGATCTTTTTGGAAGGCAAAAATGGATTTTAAATTCTTTTTTAAAGCATCTTTTGGACAATTAATAAATAAATTGTAAATATTAAAAGTCATAAAATTAAGTATATTAAAAATCAAACTTAGGCTTTAGTGTATAGTGTTGTATTCTTTTAGCACAAGTCTAGTATATTTGGTTATAGAAATTGGTCACAATTACGTGCAATGGCCTTCTTTTGATCACATCACATTAAATATATCCACCAAACTATCTAGAAAATCAAACCTAATAAAGAAACCATGTAAGAACCAAATCGCTTTGTATCTTGTTGTTGTACCCAAAGGCATGACAACAACACTTACATTACAAAGACAATCATTGGTTGGAACATCAACTTAAAGGAAGGCTTGTGTGGTCTTGTATATTTTATGGTATTATGTTTGTGCAAGGTCACTCTATCAAATCTACAATCAACAAAATTTTGCAAGCTTTTCCCATAATACATGAAAATCCTAATGAGTTGGATTGGCTTTTTTTAGTTGCAAGATAAATTTGTTGTCGGTTACCTCTTGTATAATTGGGGAGGATTAATGCAATGAATAAAGACCCATGAATAAATACATTGTAGATAAAACAATCTACTCAACCAAAAATATATAAACTCATCTATGATTTGATGGTTTCATTTTATTATGAAAAAGAATTAGATAATTTTTGAAGATTTTATCCACTAAATGTTCATAGAACATATTCCTAGTAGAGCCAAAACTTGGCTAACAATTTGAAATGAATGTCTTTGAAGTTGTTTCTCTAATGGCCACAAAGCTACATTACTCAACATTCTAGATTGACTCTGCAATCATTAGTTTTGTCATAGTAACCCTTAAAGTTGATATTAGCTAGGTTTTTATACTACAATATTGTTTTATTTCAATTTACTTTTCCATTTTTTATTTATAAATTGTGGAAAGACTAATTAAATTTTTTCTAATATTCTTGAATATATCATATAGTCAATTTGTTCTTATTTTCATATGTAAAAGGATTGATTTGGGGGTATACAAGTCGCATATTACAAGAAAGTGTTTTTTTGCATTGAAATCCTTCAAGAGATAACTTTGTTCCTATTAAAATTTCATCAACACTAATTACTCTAGGTACTAGATTTCAAAAATATATCCAAAAGTATATATAAAATATCTTAGATTAGATTCTATTAAATTAAAGAATTTTCATACCTAGCTATCCAGTCTTAGTTTAAGGTAATAAGTTTACTATATTTTATCCATTTACAATCCCTCTTCTCCAAAAATTATTGGCTTTGAGTAAATAAAAAATATTTTATAAAGTCTACATGGAGTGCATAAGCCAAGGTAAGTTGGCCTTTGGAAGTCTATATTAAATTAAAACTTGTAGATTAGTCTTACCAATGGTATTCATTTGTCAAGGGATTTTCCATTTTTTCCATTCAAATAATTATTTCTTAAAAGCCTCACTACAAATGTTTTGTTGAAGTCTACCATGAATTACATTGCTTGAAATTGTACTAAATTGGTTATATTTGATTGCAATCAAGGTTTCACCTAAAATAGATGTTCTATATCTTGTGAAGAGAGTTAGAACTTTGTAGGATTCATGAGTAGATTAGTTTTTTTCTTTAGGCCATGTGCAAAAATGTGTTGAAAAATGTCATAACATAACTAAATGAATCATTATATTTCCTTTATTATATTAGAGGCCTTAGTTGTTTCCTCTTCGACAATTGGTGAAGGGACATATCATACCTTTGTAACATTCTTCAACAATTTTGTTTGTTGCATTCATATATATATATATATATATATATATATATATATATATATATATATATGTATATTTGTATAAAATGTTCATTGATGTAGGAACCAAGAAAAGGAACTTGAATGTGTTGACTTGAATAAAAGGTATGGTTAGAGTTTTAAAGTTTGACTTGACAAGCCACAAAATGCAACCATGTTTTGCATGCTTTGAATAATAATGACATCATAGTATTGGCAATGATTAATTAAAAAAATTTTAAACTTAGAATCTATAAATTTTTAAACTGAAAATTTTAAATTAAAAAAAAAAAATCTATGAATTTGAATATTTATAATATGTGCATTAATCATTTTGATAATTAGATAAATTGGTGTCTTCAAAAATCTGAATCGAAATTTTGTTATTTTTGAAAGTAAATCATAATACAAAATTAGAAAAATTAGAAAAAATTAGTTATTATTATTATTATTATTAAATATAGTTATTAAACAAACAATAATACAAATAGTTTTGGAGGAATTGAGCCAAATCAACTTGCTAATCTATAGTTTAGTGGTTATAGAGCTCATTCTTAAGTCATATATTCATCATTCAAGAGATATGGTATCAAAGCATTTGTCTTTTTAATAAAAGTTGTATTGCAATTTGTAGATAGATCATAAATTATTCATATATGGGTATGCAAGTATGTGACATATTGGATCATTCATTGTAGCTCTATATGGAGTCCAAATTTCACAAAATATAAATGACATATGCATAGGTATTCCTTGTTAGTTTCATAAGGAGTGATGTATCACAAATTATCCAAAAATGATTTGAATATATAAATGATTTATTTTTTACATTCAACCTACAACCATTTGAAGGTATTTATAACATATGTACCTATAACATATACACATTAGAATATGAAAAGAGTCTATAACATAGGTACTTATAACATAGACACTTATAACTTTCAAAGATACCACAATTATTTGTTCACTTTAACTTGAATCATGCTTTGTTGTTTGGTTAACCTTGAAAGCCTTGTTGTCTCCTCAAGGGGCAAAACAAATTTTGGGTAGGTTCCTATAGTCTTAATTTTTGTCATTGTTCTTTAACCCCTAATGACCCAAGTGACCATTTTTTGGTCATTGTCCCTCTTTTTTTGAGATTTTTGCTCTCAAATTTTGAGTTTTTCTAAAAGTCAAAATTACTTCTTAAAAACAACTGCATTATGAATCCAATGGCAATAGTTTCATCAAATTCCAAGTCAAACACCGCCTTGTCGAGTTTTTCAAAGTTAAGTGGTGTAGTAAAGTTTATAGCTCATCTTTGGGGTTTTGGTTTGGGCGTGGACCTTTCAAAAAGTCAACCAACCTGTGATTCTTGCCCACTTGAAAAAGGTCAGATCCACCTTGGAAAGGGCAAATTCAATGAGTTCAATGAGTTCAATGAGAAGACAAGTGTCACATTCTTTATTTCTTACAAAAACTACTCTCATTTTAATGACCACCCTGCATTGCAAGCTCCACTATGAATTGAAAAATCCTTGGAATGTTGTGAAATTTTATATGTACATTTTCAACTCTCTTTTCTATCATTGAGCACCAAAATTTCATAATTTCAAAATATTCTCAAAAAGATATTCTCCTTCAAAGTGTGATGCATTGTACTTCCATTGATCCAAATAAACCTTCAAATTTGAATATATCCTAAATCGTTTGGTCAAACAATTTGAATTTTTTTGAGGTGATAACTCGTAATGTATAATTGAAGATCCTATGATTACATTCTATTATTCTCAAGAAAAAAATGAGCCAAAAAATTGCTCTAGTTCTTAGCAATTTTGGCCCATTTTGAAAGCACATCTCCTTGGGTCATTAAGGATAAGTGAAGACTTCTTTTGAAGATAAGAAAATAAATTATGTTTTTGGTAATATAATTTTTTTTGAATTGATGCTTGGAAGAAAAAGTTATACCACAATAAGCCTAAAATATAACTCGATGAACAATACAAAAAAATTCACAAAAAGTCAAAATAAATTTTCCAATTTCTTTTTGTATAGAATTTTGTTTCTACATGGAAAGATTTGATTCATTCAATTTGAACTAGAGATAAGAAAATTATGTAACGTCTTGTTTTTCAGACAATCTAAGCCTCTTTGTGAAAAAGTAACTTACATAATTCATTTTTGGGTGCAATTTTCACAATTTTTCATAAAAGAGAGTTTGAGATGGTTTAGTTTACTTTCTAGAATGATCTCATTATTGGATTTATTAAATTTCAATTCTATCTTAGACCTATTAACAATTTAGTTTTTTCTTCAACCTTGTACTTGCTTCTATTTAACAATTTTTCAAAGAATGAAATTCAGGTGTGTTTAAAAAAAAAAGAATCCTAAACTTTCGACTCAATTCTTCAACATGATATTTTTTTAATATTGATAGTGAAAAAATCTTAAGCTAAGAAGATTGAAAGCTTCAAAGTCTAGGTGGGCACGGTGCTAAAAATAGTTTTTTTCACTTCAAATGCAAACATCTTGCAATCCTTGTGGTCAAAGTTTTTTGAAATTATTATATTCTTTAAATCTATGACCTCATCTTAGCAAATCTACTTTCGAACTAGAGTCAATGCAAATTTGGATTGGTCAACTACTTGACATACTTGTACATTTGTAATTTCAGAAAAATATGTACTCTAGTAACACCAAATCCAACCATTAGATAGGACAACAACTTGATAAGGCTTCTCCACAAATTAGGATGACTTTCATCCCATCAATATCAATATGGAGGATGAGACTTCAGTTTCAATCTGTTCATTGTTCAGAAAATGGATGCCAAGGCGCTTAGGGTTAAGTGTTCTAACTTCCTTTTATGAGTTATAACACAGGTCATAATTGTGCAATCAGTGTGACGTGGGTGAGTTGATTTTTAAAGATGTGAATTACGATTTCTTCACTTTACTGCTCTTGCATCCCAACCATGTGCAATTCCTTGACTAGGACACTGGGTGCATTTGCTTTTAGAGATATCATGAGAAACCTATGTTATCTTGTTCATCCTAGTGCGAATAAATACAGTACATTTCATTTATTTTAATTTAGAGGTTATGAACATCACATTCTTGTGCACTTTGCGGCTCTAACTCGTACAATGCCAAAGCATCTGCAATTGCTTGATTAGGTGCGTTTACTTTCATTGGTATCAGTAACACTTTCTTATGTTTGCACCAAAGAAAGTACGAAACCATGTGCAATTGCTTAGTGAGGTGTACTTACCTTAGGTGACAGATGGATGAGCTGCTTGCCTGTGGAACTGAAGGCCGCAGAGGAAGGGAAAGCCATGGATCCCACCCAAAGGAAATGAAAGGCACCAGCCGGCAAGGCAGCGGTACAACTGTAAAGAAACTGAAATTCTCCCTTCCAACCTTACATCCATGTTTGGCTGGGGGAGGCGGCCTATTACTAAGGTATGAATCCTTTTACAATCTTTTGTATAATTTTGTTTATAGTTACCTTGGTATGAATATATTATCAGTTACCCCCATTGCATGAAGTTCGTTGAATAGGAAGGTTATCTTTTGAAGATTCAAATACTTTTTTTGAATGATTGAGAGGTTCTTTGATCAAAAGATTGGTCATAAACACTCCATTCATCCTCTAGAACATGAATTTTATAGTACTTAGGAGTCAACCCCTAAAGTCTTCAAAGTCCATATTTCGGACAATGAATAAGAGTGCTATGACCAATCTTTTGTTCAAATAACTTATTCTTCATCCCCCAAAGCATTTGAATCGTCAAAAGATCACCTTCCTTTTCAACAAACTTGATGCAATGGAGGTAAGTGATATATAGGTATTTGAATAAACATATAAGTAAAGAAGTTTAGAAATTCCAAAGAGAATTCAGTCGTGAAAGACTTAATAAAAGCGTGAACACTGGGCTTAGCTAGTAGTGCGTATACTAACTTAGTTCATGGAAAAAAGGCGCGGGCCCGGATAGACTTTCAACCCGTCCTTGCAAATGCTAGCTGCACCTGCTGCTGCTCCTCCTCCTCCTGCTCCTGTTGCTGTTGCTACTGCATTGTCAGACCCTCCTGCCTGCTTACAGTGTCAGGCTCTCAGTCCGCCATAGCCTGCAGCTCATCCCCCCTGAGGCTCCCCCCCCTGCCCTGGTCTGCCTGCCTGCCCAACCCTCTGCCACGACTATATTAAGCCCCGAATAGCCCCTCCTTTTCACTTCTAGTCTTCATATGCTGATCTCCAACGCTCACTAAGCTTGCTCCATTCCTTCCGTGCCCGCCCTGGTGAGTCGAAGCTCCAGGACTCCAGCGACTGATCTTGCTAGAAAACGTCGATATATGTTAGTTGAGCAGAGCTCGTGTGGAATGTCGGTCTGTGCATACAATCTTGTCCTTGTGGCTGGATACATAGATAGATGGGATCACTGACACTGTAGGTACAGTTTGTGGGAGCGGCTGAATTTGGAAGTCTTGTGTTGAAATTGTTATTTATGTCGCTTGGTGTGAGTTCAGTTTGCTGCTGTGGGATGCATGTGTAGCAGCTGGACTTGACATGGATTCATGACGGTGAATTGACTATCGGTTGTCTCAGTCTGTGCCATGAACTGAATGAATTCGGTGTTTGAGAAATGAATTTCTGACTGAAGAGAATTGGATGCGAAGTGATTTGAAATGAGGCAGTGAAAGTGTTGTATGCACTGCGAAAGTGTCTAGTTTGCAGGAACGAAGTTCTCCTCCTTTAGTCTGTTACTCCAATCCTACAGTCAGTAGTACGAGTCTCGATCATACAGTAAAAATGGATATTTAGGAAGCAGTCTGGGGAGACGGTCTGACTGTCTAGCTAAGTTAAAGTGCTTCCATCATCGCAGACGTTTTCTGTCGACCTGTCTTCTTCCACCCGGTGCATATCAATTCAGAAACTCCCCACCGTCTGTACTAGATTGGCTCCTTGCAGGCGTCTCCTGGTGAGTTGCAGAGGTCTTGGTAGGAATTGACTCATCTAACGTTGACATATCTGAGCAAGCTTCCATTCTTCCGTAAGTATCTGGAGTTTGTCACTGCCTAATCACTTGATTCTAGATAAATAAAGGTAGCCACCCCTAACGCGGAAATTTGGACCCCGAAATTTAGCATGAGCAGTAGGTGACTCCTTGTGCCCCTTTTTTAAGCTGTGGTTTGGATAGATCTGTAGGGTCAGCTCGGAATATACCCATATTCATTCTCGTAAACCAGATTTGATTCTCCAGCTGGGAGTAAGGTAGACGTCTTGTACATCCGCTTGTGCAAGCTCCAGAAGCACTGAGACTTCGTCATAGACAAGATTTGAAACTAATAAAATAGATATTATTTGATTGAGTTCGAATGGGTTGTACTTCAAGTGCTTGCGAGTGAAGGTTCGGATACAGTTGTCCGATTAAGGCGTTCGAGTGTTGTGATTGAAAGCTGGCTACATTGGCCCAGTAAGGGTGGGCATTGAATTCAATTCAACATCAGCTTGCTTTTTCCAATTATAACGGCTCTAACGACAGTTTACATTCAAAAATTCACCGGCATTCCTTAATTTCATGATCCCGGGTGTGTGGTATTGTTGCTGCAGGAAAATTCTAGCTCAGAATCAATTCGAAATCACCTCAAGAATTCGACATCCAATTCTCATACTCTGTTAGCGCGGTGAATTTTTTCCAGCCAACACAAACTAAACCCATGGCAGCGATCAATGCGGGGCTAATGTCCCAGGACTCGAAGAAGCTCCCCGAAATGTTCATCGAAGCCGATCAGAGCCACCGCGCAAGCTCGGAATCTGGGGACCCCGATCTAGACATCCCGGTGGTGGACCTGGCGTTTCTGGCCTCGGGCGACGACGCGAAGCGCGCGGAGGCCGTGGCGGCCGCGGCCACGGCGTGTCAGACATGGGGGTTCTTCCAGATCCAGAACCACGGCGTGGATCAGGCGCTCATCGATCGGTGCGAGCAAGCAGCGCGCGACATGTTCCAGCTGCCGTTGGAGGCCAAAGAGCGCTGCCATCGCCCGCCGGGCGCCTCCTTCGGCTACGGGGCAAACACTTGGGTCAACCAAAAGGTGATGCACTGGGCTGAGAGTTTCCATATGCAGCTCCACCCTACGTCCAACATCCGCGACATGGCGACCAAGCTCTTCCCGGACAGCACCTCCAGTCAACAATTCAGGTACTGCACGTCTGTAATTGATTGCTTCCGTCCACTTTTCTCCATGATTCCGTCTCTTTCTTCAACTTCTACGACACCTGTTTCCCCAGAAGCAGCTTTCGGGGCACGAACTGACGCAAATTGAACTGCAACGCTCTGAAGTTGATATTTTGGGGATGTGGCACGTCGGGGATCGGTAACTCATTGCTTTCGAAGGTACAGAGAACTCTTGATATTTTCAGAAAAAGGAGCGTGATGGTTCAAAAGAGATTTTCATGTGTAGCTCGTAGCTCGACAACAGGTGCTGAATCATCATCTCGGAGGCGTTTGTTTTCTTGAAGGTGTTAGTGTTTTCGTTCGGTGGAGAATTCTTCTCCCTGTCTCGCAATTACTAGACCAAAGTGGTAAAATATCACTTGATTTTCCCTGAAACAAGGAACGAATTTCCAAGATATGGTCGCCTTGTTTTCTGAAATGATGAAAGCTATTCCGTGAGTGAGTGGAAGGTGGCCGGGAGGCACATGCAAGCGTGATTAAACTTATAGAGGGAAGCAACCTGGAGCTAGCTGGCCGACTCTTTTTTCTCTGCACGGCACCAAACTGTACTATAATATGATTAACCGCGTCCATTGCTCCTGCTCCTCGTTCGTTCTTCAAGCATCCAGCGCACAAGTCTCGAGGTTCTTGGCTAGGAGACGGCTGGTCCTCATGAGTTGACTACGCCGTCCAAAAGGGGACGACACGTACTACACTCAACACTTGGCTCTCACCTTGGGAGAACCGAACAGTTTGTCTCCTGCAGTGAGGTCTTCAAAGCAAAATAATATACGCAGGGAGCCATTTTTCTACGGGAGGCCGGAAGGGCCCCTCCCTTATGGAAGAACGACAACGTGTATGAGTAAAGCATTCCATCACCTCGAAACCAGCGTCCGGATGAGACAAGCGTCTTTACCTTCCAGAAGCTTGATATATTACTGAGACCGTGGATTGTGTTTCTGACCTTGCAACAGGTGAAGATGCATATATTAAAAAGATTCCCACCTCAAAGTCACGTCGGTTGCCTAGCTCGTACCCCTGAGATCTTTAAAATTTCCTTCAATTGCTTTCGAGGTTTTTCCCCCCACCGGCCTGCTCCAGCCATCATGATGCGTGCAACAGTTTTAATGAGCCACTCATCGCAATCGTGGAAATCAGGAAAATCCATACATATCTGTTATCATTGTTTAAAGCATTTCCAAGCTGTAGGGGTGGTGGTTGAGCACGACAGTGAGCGAAGATTACAAGACCCACTACAGTACACCAGTTGATTCTTTCTTTTGGTGCGCTTCAGGGTGTGCCTTCGTGAGTAGTACTAACTGCTACTTTTATACGAGGTCCTCTAAGATACAACCAGAGTACGAACCTTCCAGTAGACCATGAGCATTGAGAATTCATATAATTACTGCAGCTGGCCGGATCCGGACAGGAACCCTTGTGGACAAACACGAAACAGGAGACAGTACTAGCTACCTCTTCAACGAACTATCATGGATTATAAGTGAATCCAAGTTCAGATAACTCTCACTAATATTATCTGATCACGGGTCGAGATTCTTTTCCACAGACTGACTAGGAAGTTGTAAAGTACTTACCAATAGTTACTGCAGTGATATAATGTTGTTAATTGCTTGGATCAGGTCCCGATTGCTTGATTGAAATGAACAACCGGGGTACAAAGTTGGCTGATTGATCGTGTGATTACTTGGATGTGTGCATGTGCAGTGAAGCGGTGGAAGTGTACATGGAAGCGGTGGAGAACCTGGCCAGCCAGGTGCTGGAGATTCTTACTGCAGGATTAGGGCTGGAGCCCAACTGTTTCAGTCAGTATCTTCGGCGAGAGAGAATGACTTCCATGCGGTTCAACTTCTACCCGCCGTGCCCTGAGCCGTCTCTGGCCATTGGGCTGCGTGCTCATACTGATCCTCACTTACTCACGATCCTGCACCAGGACTCCATTCCAGGGCTTCAGGTGCAGATGGGTGACAAGTGGATCACAGTCAAACCGCGTCCCGATTGCTTTGTGGTCAACGTTGGCGACCTCTTCCAGGTACTCCATTAAGACTCACAATTTAGTAGAATTGGTAAGTAACACTAATAACAACCACTAGCACATACTTACTGTCTACTTCATGAATAGTTTGGTCTAAGAAATAGGTTTTTGCAACGCATGAAACTTGTGATGGAAGATAATTAAAGTGACACCAACTGAAGCTTTGAACGACATTTACACTGTTGATCTTTTGAACTGAACAACACTTTATGTGTCATTTATCCGTTTGGTGCCATTGCTGGAGTGTAACGCTTCCCCATTTCTTCTACCAGTGCAAGTACAGCATTGGTAATGTGATTCAGTATTCGTACCAGTACTTAAAAAAGATTAAAATTAGGATATGTTTGCATGCACATGGTGCTAAGAATGGCGTAAGCGAGGGTCTGAATACACAGTTTTGGTACACCTTGCGTTAGATCCAGTGCACGAACACCACTCTGAACATGCACCAAGGTCGAACATATATACCTCTGCTAAATATCCATCACTTTGCTACTATTAATAATAGTAAATGTCAAATAGACACAAAATTGACTAGTTGTTCATCGATAGTGTGTTATTGATAGGTTCTTTAGTAGGATATAAACAACACTATTGGGTGAGCAACACTAAATATTATTACTAGTAAACTTTCTTTCCTCACTAATGAATTTTCCTGGTGATAAATGAACTCTTAGGAGAGAGTTGTACAGCTTTGAGCTAGATTGAGGTGTGCTAACACCACAGACTCTTAACCTGTACCAAGAAGTACGAACATAACTCTGCTAGATTTTTATCCCTCTACTACTGTTACCAATACTGAATGCCAAGTAGACACATGATTGACTGTTCGTCAAGCAGACACATGCATGATTGACCAGTTCATCAACTGCGTGTTACAGACAGGTTTTTTTTGGTAGGATCCAAGATTCTAAGCACTTGTAGTGTGGTTCATCAATGGTGCGTACGTTACAGATAGGTTTCTTAGTAGGATTTCTGTAACACTATTAGGAGAGTAACACTAAATATTTGTTACTAGTGGTACCTGCTTTAATATTTCCACTAATTAAGCTTCCTGACTACCGATCTCACTAGGGAATGCTCAATTGATTATTATACATTGAAGTCTCGTTTTCTGTGTCCTGTTGCAGATCTTGAGCAACACTCGGTACAAGAGCGTGTTGCACCGAGCTATCGTGAACAGCGAGAAGCAGCGCCTATCCCTGGCGTGTTTTCTGAACCCTCCTTTGAACTCCACGGTGGTGGCGCCCCCGGAGCTCATCACCCCGGATTGCCCTCAAGTCTACCGTCCCTTCACTTGGCTGGAGTATCTCCGAAACGCTTACTTGTACCATCCCACCTCTGGCAACGAGCGGCATGAGCGCTTCTACCTCAAATCCTTGGTGGAGGTTCCTGCTGGTGCCACCCCGTCGTCGGTGCACTGAAGGACCGGCCTGGCTTGCTTGCAACTCATCATTCGATCGATATCAAATTTGATCGATCGGTCGATCGGTACTCTAGCTAGGTGGCAATTATTTATACCCACCCAATGATTCCGTGACTTGTAGACAAGGTTATGATCGACGCTATGGCTAGGGTCGGAGGAAGTACTTGTTAGCGAAAGCGAAGGAGGGTATACTGAGGAATGAATTTTTATATCTTAGTAACTTTGATTGTACGAAGTGTTAATTCTGATATGGAATTAGTAGTATTACGATTGGCGTTGAGCTGATGCGCCAGGAGTGAGGGGGTAGACAGTGAGCAATACATGTATACCAAGTGTGTAGAAAGAGGATGACAAGAGAGATACTCATGACTTTCACCATACCGGCTTATCACTGGTGTAATGTCACGTGTGCAGTTTTATCTGAAACTACAATTATATGAGGTGACCCATTTCCACTAATGCGTGCGTACAATCATCCCTGGCTTTGTGAACTAACGAAGGGACTCGAATTGCATGATGAACTATGGCTCTACCCCCGAAACCTCACTAGCGTAGTATCGCCCTTACTACTATATTAGTAGGAATAGAAATGGCAAAATTTTCAATACTAGCAGTAGCTTTGTATACTTGAATGCCATACCGCTCTCTGAAACACATCAACAAACGGATAGGTTCTCAAAATTCTCAAATGAGTGTTCAGATAAATGTTCTACGTGATTTTGTAAATTCATTAAAATTCATTTTATTTCATGCGCCATTTTGGCATTTACACTAGCTTGCTATGCCGATAGATATGCATATTTGAATGCAAGTTGTATGTCATCAACAACAATGTACACCGCTAAGCTAGAAATTCTCTAATTAAATCATTCATTTCCTTCCTTGCTCGGAGGATCCCCGCTCCATTTCAATGGAATTGAGCCAATTTAACGAAGCTGACGAAACTGAAGTTTGATGCATTATTATTTTTTCAATCTCTATGTACACAGCCAGCGCACTGAGGAAGTTAATTTGTAGTGTCTGAGATTCAACAACCAGGCAAGCCTCGAGGCAAGCTAGTCAAGTAAGTACAAATGGATCTACAATTATCTGAAGCTAGACAATCTTCCATGACTGGAAAGCTGTCATCCACCTCTAACCCCAGGGCCGAGGCCCATGCATGTATTCCACCACAGCGACGGTGAGTTAGTACGTACGATCGAGATGTATTGATGGGATAAAATTATGACATGGCGACATAGCAGCTTCATTGCAAGGCCACAGCAGAGTGACGTAGTGCGAGACCTGCGCATAACGTACAGATTCGACTTCCAGCTTTGAATTTACCCAAAGTCATTTCCAGGACGTCCATGATGAAATTTCTGTGGCCCTCTGCCAGACCACGACTGCCCTTCCCTGAACCTCAACGGCAACAGCAATTCAAGTCATGCAAGCGTTGGCTCCTATAGCTGAGCTAGCTGCGCATGTTTCATGCCACACATCATATATCAAAGCAAAACCAACCCCAGATCTAGAAGCCGCGCGCAAGCAAGCTACTCTGGTTCTGATCGATGAGTACCAATTTCTAGGACTTCTACAAAACAGATCGACAACCTGCAGTCCGAACCTGGTTCAATTCTACGAAAAGTTAAACAGGTAAGCTAGAAACTCTGCACTTAGCCAACTTTCCTGGTAGTCTGATCCCGCACTACCTAGAATTTAAAGCATCTGCTACGACTAGCTTTACAGAGCCCAATTGAATGATACAATCAACTAATTAAGCAACTCATATGTAAAGGACGTCGAATCGTCGATCGGTTAGGGTCTGGAAGGCAGTTATGCCTTGATTATAATGAAGTCGGTGCTCTTCCACATTAATTCCTTTTCCACGAGTGGTTACAGAATCAAACTCTCCGAATTAGTCAAAATTCTTCTGTGATCTACATAGTACCGAGCTCAATTAAACGCAACCATATATAACCAATCAATATTGTAACCCTGACCGGCCGGCCAAACCGTAGAGGTACTGGTAGCTAGATGCATCTGTAGTACACGTCGAGGTGGCCTTACAGTGGCGACAACAATGCAAATCATAACATAACCGCTGCAACTCATACTTCAGTTGCCTTTGCAGTAGCAGACCGACCTGATTCTCTGCAGTGTCCAACTCAGCCAGCTACTGGTCGAATGTCGCAAATTAAAATCCTCTCAGAAAATATTGTACTCCATGATTCTCTATAAACGGAGCCTGGTCTGTGCTTTTCAGGGGCCTGGAATGGCCCAAAGTAGGGACCCCTTGGAAATTATGACTGTCCACAGAAAAATCAGGAAAATCGGGAAAATTATAAGTATAATGCCACTTTTTGTCCTTTTCCATAACACATATCACTGCTGCTGACTCAAGATAGCTTAAGTAGCACAGGACGCACTAATTATTTCATATTGCATTTTCACACTAAAAACCATTCTAGTCTTATTTGCTTCTGGGGACGAAGAGAGCGAGTGGATTGCCTTGAAGTCATTAAACTTGCGGACGTAGAATAGAAAAGTCCGATGCAAAGCAATCAGCGAGTCAGTCAGTCAGACTTTCCAGTATGATAATTGAATTATCTCGAGCTAAGGTGTGGTGTCACGCACATTAAAATCCTCAAGAAATCACTGCTCAGTGGCTCTGAAAATATCAAGGTTTGGGTATGCAAAGGTAACTAATTTCGATACATACGTCACAAATTCATTGATGCAGTTTTTTGTTTTGTTTTGTTTTGTTTGACACAAATGAAACGGAATTTCATTGCAGAGATAAAATTACAACTCCTGCCAGCCACAAAGCAGTTTGAGTGCTTGAGAATTTGAGATAGAGTTCACGTTAAGTTAATTAAAGTGGGACCACCTTGCTTGCACACGGATGCCAGGCAGCCACATTAACGTGAGACCGTGCAAGCCAGGCAGTAATTAATTCGGATTTGAGTCTGGGCACCCAGAATGACATTCTTCGCCCTGACTGGCTATGGTACACATTACACAACTTGTAAGTTACGAATACATAATTCAAAGGCATAATCGACTAAGTTTTTTTCTTTTTCCTTTTTCCCCTAAGTTATTTTCCTTTTATTTCCCTTTGTCCTTTTCTTTTTCGACACTAATGAAATCTGTAGTGCCTGCCTTTCATTGGAGTGTTGCCAATGGACCTTGGACCTGAAATGCCAGGGCGGACGGACGTCCAGAGTAATATAATGACAGACGGAGGCTGCAGTCAGAGAAGTTGAGGTGCCAGAGGCGAGCAGCTTCTGACGCATGAGAGATCATTCATTATGCCCCTGCTCCTGATCATTCGGGGTCCCAGTCCCAGTTCAGGAGTTGTCCCCTTGGAACCGCCCAACCCCGCGCTGCCCGGACTTCCTAGTTCCTACCCGACCTACGGCCGTACCCTCAGTTCCTTCCTTTATTGCCAAACAGCCCGAATCTGTCCTTGCAGTCTGTTATGTCCCCTCCTTGTCTTGCCCACGGTCTCTGCACCTGCTCCAGCAATTGCTTGCTTGCGAGCTAGCAGCCTCATCCACCCCGGCTGGGAAGTAACGTAACCTTCTAGAGTTTTCAAGAGCGTCTGCAACTCGTCCATGGGAATTGGAAGACTTCCAATTGGCTTCCAGCAGGGGAAAGTAAGTGAACTTAGTCTGTCACTAACTGAAACGTCAATTTGTGTTTTGTTTTTTTGTTTTTCTTAAGAAACAAACGAAACAGCCATTTGGTTGTATTGGTGCAATACAGAACGCACCGACAGGGTCAAAGCTCTAATAAAACATTAGTAATAGTACATAGATATAGGCTTCAAGATGCCTTGCCACCTTCTTCTTCCTTCAAACAAATGGTATGAAATTTATTTTTCTTGAAACACATGGACGAATTTCATTGCAAAGGAGGTAAAATACAAACCAGCCAGCCACAAGTGGACCCTGACACCTTTCAAAGCAGCAATGTTGTGAACATCCACAGTCAGTGAAACAAAATTGACACTCTGAGATTGTATCATTATGATCATATTCATCAACATCAATTTTATTTTATAATAAAAAAATTTAATCAATTTTGTTACATTGGCACAATTCTGAATGACTGCAAAGTTATAACGTGCATGTGTACAAATCCCTGAAAACTAGAACTAGTATAGATTTGAGCAACCAGTGCTCATGAAAGAAAGTATCAATTGGTTGTGAATTTTGAGGCTTCTTAATAATATATATATTCATGACGATTATATTCTATTAGTGAGTGGGTTCAATAAGTAAGTGAAATTAGAATGGGGGTGATGAATTGAATCATATCATGCTAGTTAAGTCCAGTCAAATGCAGCCGAGGGGTGATCATTGACGGAGTCCAAGGGAACGACAATATAGGAGGTTTTCAAAGGGGTGAGTGATGTGTAATGAAAGACAGTCACTTGCTTGTCAAGGAAAGGGCAAACAGCAAGGACCCACAGGTTTACTTTGCATTCACATGATTATGTCGAAGATGAGAAAGCAAGGCCGAAAGGAAATTAAAGGAAAATTAAAGGAAACAGTGACTGAGGGTGGGTTGCTGGCAGAGTTGATCAGACAGGGGAGAAAGCTGAATAAAAACAACGAAGAACGGCCAAACTCCAAACAAATGGAACCATCAGCCTTCCTTGGTAGGTGGGTGCACTTTGATCCGGGAGGAGTGGCGGCATGGGTAATCATTTGGTGAAAGGAGGGTAAGTTATGCACATCCTCTTGAGCTGTTATCTGCCATGGGAATGTCTCCACAAAAGGAGAATATCTCTTGAAGATGGATCCAATCTGCACACCCTTCTTGCTCTGACAATGGCACAATAGCCATTGCAATTGCAGGAGTTTTAGTAGAGTGGATGAGAGAATGGAAATTTTGAAGAGTGGGAGGGCAGAAATCCCGTTTCATTTGTTCAAAGAAAATAATAAATAAATAAAAATGGGAGGACAAGACACTGTCTGCACTCAATGTTAACCCCTAACTGCCCAACCGACCATATAACTTATGGTCGATCTGAAATTTCAGGCTCATTTGGGGATGGGCAGTTAAATTCCTGTGACCAGTTTAAAAAATTTTACAGGCAGTTTCAAAGGTTAACTACTGAAAATTTATTTATTTTCACTGAAAAGATAAATACTTGATTTTTGAGTGGTCTTCAAAGGCATATATGTATCTTAGTGGAAGAGTAAAACTTGCAAATTTTACTTGATTTCTTGGCTTTGAGCAAAGCTTGCCAATTTCACTTGATTTGAGGTTTTTAAAATTATACCTATCCATTTGCTTTGAAAATGGTCCCAATGGAAAGAGTAAAGTGTTTACATGATATTCACCATTGAAAATTTAAACATGAAAATGTTGATTTGGAGTTAACTGCAATTTCTACTTATCAAAAAAATTTGCATTTCAACAATTGCAAGGTGGATTATGTAATGAGTTTGATAGCTCTTCATTTGAACTGAAGGTTTTTGGAAATGCATTTTAGTGTATCAACACAATTTTTAGTTGGTCATGTTACCTTCAATCCCAAGAAAATCTTATATGCAAATTTTTTAAACATTTTTGGGAAGGGTGACATACTAAAAATAAAAAATGTACATTTCTCTTGTTATAATCTCACAATTTCTATGCAATTTTGCTCTCAAAATTGGGATGCATACTAATAAGTAATCTCTTTAGACATCCATATAGTTAGATTTTGAAAAAAATAATTTGGGGGGGTGGGAATAACTATAAGCCTACACTCTTTTTTCATAGTCAAAACACACTTGGAAAGGCTTGGGCATTTAGGGTTTAAGTATGCTATTCAACGATATAAATAATTATAGCCTCTCCAACATATATGGAGTGGAGTTTATGCAGTTTAGAAACTAGGAAATGATGGTTTGAAATGAAACAAGAAATTTTGATTTTGAGAATTGAACTTGGCTTTTCTCAAACAAAATACTAAAACCCGAAAATAATGATTAAGAAGACCATATTGGGCTTGTGCATTTGAAATAGCCTTTTGCAATGGGAGGCCATTGCAAAGTAAAAAGAAATTTATCTTTTAAAATTAATTTTTGGATAGGGTGTGTCATGTTACTAGCTTTCTAGTGCACTTTTTCTTTTTCTTTTTCCAATTTGGATAAGTTGTTGACATGAAATGTGTATTTAATCTCAACTTGAGTAGCTAGAAGAATATTTTTTTAAGATGAATTTTTCTAATTTAATCATAACATCATATAGCTATCTCATTAGAGTATATAGTGCCAAAATTTCAAAGTGAAAAAATTATCAATTGTAAGATATTTACCTATAAACTTTGAGAATTTTTTTTTCATGACTTTGCACTTGTATAATTCATCTTTCAATTTTTTTTGGGAAAATATGTGTCTCACAACTTAGTCAAGTAAATTAGTTATTTTGAAATTTAGCTGGGAATTTATGAAAAACTTCAAGAAAAAAATCCTCAAAAACAAGATGTTCTTCTAGTTGCCTACATGACTTTGCTTGAATTGAGAACAAACAAACAAAATTGGACATAACTTTGTAGTCATTAATCCAAATTTCAGGAAATTTGTCTAGCAATGAAGCCACAATCCTCATGTGTAAAAGTCCAATAGTAGGACCAAAAAATTGCGGTTGCAATTATTGCCCAAAATTGATAAAAGCCCCCAAAACACCCGAGTCATTTAGGGGTTAAAATTTGACTCTTGATCTATACAAGCTCTATGTTCTAAAATGTCATTTGTGGTGGTATGATTTGGCCTTCACTCACTACATTTCTCGGCTCATTGACTTGTCCCCTCAAACCCCACATCCCCACCTTTTTGTCCATTTGAAATGTGGATCCCTACTATATTTCTTGTCACATAGTTTATAGCTGATTCTAGTAACTTTTTGAACACTAACTTTCTCTGGGAACTCATTGAATTTTGTTTCAAGGGTAGAAAAAAAACACCAGAGGAAACACAAAGCATTGTTAGGGAGTGTTGCAATGAGGAGTGGAAAGACAATTCAATCGGATAATCATGGACCCAGCCAGGGCCCAACTCATGCTTTGAGTTCAACCTTTTGGCAAGAATCATGAACTGATTTTTCCCTTTCCAAAATTTAAAGCATGTCCTTTCTTCTTTCTGTTGATATTTCTTTTGCTAGTAGTCTAGTATCATAGTAGAGGCTCCCTGGATAGTTCATTTCAAGCTCCTATTCATATGAGATTAGCAGTATTTTTTGTGTGATCCCCAGCAGAAATCCAAGCAATTGAATTAAAATATCAATGTGAGTTTATACACATATACAAATGTGTAAAAATACACATTGTCATTCGATCTGTCACTACCCATTGTCACAAATATAAATATGAAATATGCTCACATTTTCATCCAGAATATATATAATTTAATTTAATTTTGGGGCCAGGTTTTAGTTCAATTCAGCTAGCGCATGAATCATTGTGTCTGAAATTCGGAACAGACTCATGGTGACAGAATGATCTCAATGTGAAGTAGTCACAGACTAAGAATGCAACAGAGACAAGGTGCCCGTGTCATGATATTCCTTGTGCACCCTAGCCACTAGTCCATTAACTGATCAGACAATGGCGCAGCGGGTTTTTGGGAACAGTAACTGTCAAGCCTGTCAATCAATTGCATTGGCTTCAATTTGGAGGGACCTGCGTGTAAGTAAGTTATTGGCCCAAACATGAGACTGAGCACCATATTGCTCATAACAGAAATGCTGCCAGCTATGGATCGGAGATCGGTTGTTCCAGGAGTTGCAGCTAGTGTTGTGCATGTGGACACTGCAAGCCCATCGGATCTGTCCCCCGCCAACACCGCTTCACCACCGTCGGGAGCGTTGTAAGTTAGCTAGCTAGTACCCACACAAGTTGATCAATGATATCATCATGGCCTTCACGCTCATTATTTCTCTATGATATCACTTCCTAAAGCCCCATAGCCTGGCCTGCCTGCCCTGCCCTGCCTGCACACGAAAAACACCGCATTTTAAGCTTACATTCACCACTCATAGCCCGACCTTGTTTGGCACCGGCCATCTGAGGCAGCTGATTTGATCTTTGGGAAAATACTATCGCTCACTGAATCCCTGGAAAATAGAATTTTTATTTATTACATTTTGATGTCTAGCTCAGGGCTCTGATGGCCTTCTGACATTGGGTGCAGACAAAACACTTGTAGTTGTCGAACAAATTAATGTGGAAGCAACTGGGGTAACCATAACTACTCAGGCTAGTAAGTCCTCCAGCTGTGAATTAATGAATTTATTCTAATTTTGTAATTCTCTCGAGTTCAAATTAAATCATGACCAAAAGGATGATGTCAGCTTGCTGCCAGCGATGAGTAACGTATATTACACAGGTAGTTGATGGGTTAATTTTCAGTGGCAAGTTGATCGATGTGTTTTAAGTACTCCTCTATGCTACAGAAGTCAAATTGTGGATCCAAACCTTAGCTTCACTGCTCAGCAGAAAGAAAATGCACTGAGTGAGTGGAGGGGCAAAAGGCAATTATCAATTATTCTTGGCTTTCGTTGATAGACACCAGGCCAGGGCCCCATGCCAGTAGATAAACCCTTTGTCGTTCACAGCAGTTTTTTCTGTTTGTTGTTTCACTATCAATGACTTTCATACCAATCAGGCAATCAGCTGGCTTGCCAATGCAAACTGTGTTTCTAATATACTCAAGATTCTTCTTCTTTTATACCTTTCCAATAGGTTGATGGTCTCCAGCAGAGACAACATATCAAATCTTTGACTTCCAGCAACAACACATTGATGTGTGCATGGTTTAAGAATTACAACATCTGTGTCATGATGATGTTTGGACTTTGGAGACTATTTGGATTATATCACTTCTGTCAACTTTTGCAACTCTTGAATGCAATAATATACTCCCTCTGTCCCTTTAAGCATAGAGCTGGCAACCTCCCATAGAAATATCTTATCCCTCCATTTTATGGCAGAATGGCACTGCTTAGAGCAGCTCCAATCCAACACTGGAACATACACAGGAACGGTGCCAACGGGACTTGTAGCGTCCTTCTACAAGAAACTGCTCCCCAATGCAGCCGTTGTAGCCTACTGCATTTTTCAGGGCTCTTCACATGAGAGCCCCTGCTCGGTATTTTGGGGCGATTTGCTGAGCACTGATGAGTATACTGGAAATGTGGATTCTCTGACATGACAACAAGTGGTAGTGGTTCCAGGCACCAAAAGTGTGTTCTCACCAAAAATACACTCTGCTAAAATCCAAAAAATAGTGCTTGCCGTTCTTGGAACAGTTGCTGCATTGGGGGTGTGGTCACAAATGGTAGGCCAGAAAGTGGCCCAGCCTGGCCCCTGCTCCTGCAACAGACTCTTCTCTGACAACATCACAGGCCCTTTCCTGCTTCAGCATTGGAGCTGCTCTTAGAGCATCTGCACACCAGCTTGCTAAACAGACTCAACTCACTTACTGGGCACGTCTGGGCTGATTTTCTTCCCCACTGCAGGCATGCCAAGTGAAAAAAACCCACCAGCCACGCTGAAATTTCAAGAGGGCACAGTCAAGTAGTGTGACTTCAGCATGCCATGCATTGAAATTCAGCCCCATCTTTGAGGTATCGACCCCCTGCTGGCCCCCAAATGGGCTCAAAGTTGTTTAATAATGCAATCAAGTTTCCTTTACTGACATCATAAAAACTCATAAAAATAACATTTGGCACTACAAAAAAGTTTTCTTTACTTATGTCAAATGAATTGTGATGAGAATTTTTTAACATGACTCTAGGTTTCATGTGAGCAGGGAAGCTCTTTATAAATACAAGGGATGGTAGGAAATAGGACAAACTATGTAGGATATGTGAATTAGAGTTAGTAGGAGCTTCAACCACTTATGGTTGAAGCTCCTACTAACTCTAATTCACATATCCCACATAGTTTGTCCTATTTCCTACCATCCCTTGTATTAATAAAGAACTTCCCTGCTCTCCATGCAACTCATATTTAATTGAAAAAGCTACTTGTACATCGCGGGATTGACTATGGAATCAATACTCTAAATGCATTGACAATTTAATTTATTAACAGTTAGGTTTCTCTAAAAAAAACTACTTTCCAATTAAATGCACTGCTTGGTGCTCTTTTGTGGCGTATTTGCCAAGGGGCACATGAAGAGTAGTGAGACCAAATACTTCAAACCCACATGCAAGAACCCCTCTTGGTGCCCCTGTCTAGCGTGGTTGTGGTGCAGATGCTCTTAGAGCATCTCCTGCACACAGTAAAAAAAACACTGCCAATTGATTTTCGGATGGCTAGAGCAGCCAAGTGAAATTCAATCCCCAACGACATTGCAGTTGGAGATGTAGAGGCACTGGGCCTCTAGAATTAACCTCAACCTTGGTAGAATTTTAATTTGTAGAGGGGACCTTCACAACCCCTTATTGTCATTAGATTCCATGTTCTGACAAGTCAAAGGTCATTGTGGTGATGACAACACCAATTCCGAAGCCATAGTCACACTTGTGGGTTGGTGTGAATCACCCTTCTCAATTATCTTTGCGAAGTCTCCTAATTTTTTTCCTAGAGGTGTATTTAGAAAAAAAAAAACTATTTTGTGCTTGATTAATCTATTTTCTACACCATTCCATCTTAATTTAGGCCTTTGATTGCCTATATGAATTCCAAAATTCCTAGACTTTAAGATGTGTGGCACATAAGTAGCTTACATGTTTTCCCTAAGAATACAACTAGGGATGAGTATTTCCTTGTGAATGAAGATTGAAGTATTGTGAATTAAACAATTTTGTGAAGCAAAAGGTAAATGATGTAGAAGAATTGGTACATTTTGACTAATGTGACTAATGCCCTACAAGTTCATGAGTCACATTAGTCACAGTCAATGTTTGGGAAATTTCTCGAGGTCCTCCAATTGATTTCTTCCTTCCACAAAAATGAACTAGTTTTTTTTCAATGGCCACCGGTTACATCCTTTGAATCACAAAAAGTACCAGTTTATTTCTTGCAATTTTGATTTCGCACTAGCAAATTTCCTCCAAATTGAAATTGGCACCGGATAAATTGAAAAATTTCTATTAAATATAGAAAAATAATTTGAAAATGAAAGTACTAATTAATATTGCATTTTTAGTAGGAATTGAACCTAGCAAAGCCCTTCACCACTTGAAGGCCAAGGATCCTCCCAACCCATGCAATATGGAGTTGAAGATGGTTATGAAAAGGTTGCATGAAATCAAAAGAGTTTAAAAAGTACCAATTTCACATTCTTCAAATATTTCTTTTGTTGCCCTTGTAAGGTACCACTCCAGATTTGCATATAAATAGTGAAACTTAGAGGAATTCTTCCACGAGACAATAGCCCCTTCTATAATGTTGTCATAGTCTTTGTCAAGTCCTTCCAAGGCCAATCGCATGACACTGTCCAAATTGGATGTTGTCATACAATTTCAAAGTTTTTTCTTGATGTTATTCTACACTGAAAATGCCCTTTCACATGTTGTGGTACTCACACATTGACACTTAGCAATTTCAACAAGAGTTAGTAGGTTAAGGTATTTCAATTTCAAAGATGAACTCCAACTAATTGGAGTCCATATATCTCTAAAAGTTCATTCCATCCACTATCCACTCCCTTGCAACTTGAAAGCCGAGGTTGATATCTAGTGGTAACAAACCTTCATTAGTTAGATAATAGCTAATAATTTTTTTTGGCAAGGCAACTGAAATTCCCCAAATATTCTAAAGAAGCAATCAAATATCGTCCAAATTTTGGATGGCACTAGTTGATTTCCAGTTCTATAAATTTCTTCTCGGTTTAGCATCCTTTAATTTCAAAATGCAACCGATTTTTTCCCCAAATCCACTAGCTAACTTTGAACTGGCCACCGGGTTTTTCCGATCATTGGTCACGGTATCAGAAATCTTCTGTAATTCTTAAATGGAGGGTTAAATTCTTTTAGAATTTATATATATATTCTATACAATATAAGACACCTAGATGCAAATTTGTAGGAGCATTGGGCACTTTTAGGAATTTTTGCAATTTTCTAATTGTTTTAACTCCTAATCCAAAATTAATAAAATTGGAATTGTTGTATCCAATTGCATCTATTAATATGCTTGTTTAGGATTCAATGCAACTATTGGGGAGTTCTTGGACAATTTTTGAATACAAAAGGCAAGTATTTTAGGAGATTTGTTCAATTGTGACTAATGTGACTAATGCTCCCGAGGGACATTAGTCACATTAGTTACAACTCAATAAAATTGCCACAACATTTGCGTGGGTAGGTGAAATTTATTTAGAATTTGTATACATGTTCTACACTATTTAAGGCATCCACATGCAAATTTGTGGAAGCATTAGACACTTAAATTTTTTTTTCAATTTTTGGATTATTTCAACTCCCAACCCAAACATTAATAAAATGGGGATTGACATGTCCAATTTTATATGTTAGGATGCATGTTTAGGATCTATTACCACTTTTGGAAATGTCATAGGTGATTTTTTGAATCAAGAGGTAGAATTGTGGAAGATTTCCACAATTGTGACTATGTAATGCCCCTTCCAGGCATTAGTCACATTGTATAGAATCTTCTACAACTCTCTAGTGGAGGAGTGAAATTTTCTTCGAATTTGTACATTTTTATACTATGTAGTACTATGTCATCATGAGACATTCTTAGATTTTTGAAAATTTAGATTAAAAATTAGGATTTGGAAAGAGATTGTTGGACGACAACTTGAAAAGGATGTAGCTCTCTACAAAAAAATTCTCATGACACAGTGCCTATGAATCACCTACCGAATAATGCTAAAGAAGTCCTTTGCCTTCCTTCTTGCTCTAGACCGTAAGAGATTTTCTAGCTCCACTTTGCGACCAAGTCCCTAACTCCGCCACTCTCCCTTTGGAAATCCGTGTGGCAGGCTCCAACCAAGAAGGGTGCAAGAGATGCTCTCATAGTGTCAAGCATTGTAAGATTTATCTTCCATAATTAAGTTATGGTACAATTCCTCTTTGGTTGCCTAGTGCTTAGAGCATCACCATCCATTCCTTCCAAACACAACTAGAGGAATGGGGTGGCCCGGGCCCTACTCCTCCCGAGCTTCTTATGTGCCATAGTCATCCCCACCCTCAAGTCACTCCAAAACAAATCAATCTCAAAGCTTTAATGACTTGGCAAACCAAGGAGCCAATCAACATGCCAATTGATTAAAAAAAAATCCAAGATATGATGTGTTGTAGCCCATAAATCAAGAAACTAACAAGATCAAGAAACAAAATAACAAACATGGTGGGGATGGTGTCCTACTGTTTGCTGAGAGATTTTTGGAGTGACTGGGTTCTTTTCATCTATGGTGGGGCATGTGTTGGAGGCTAGCCACGCCCTGGACTAGATTGGTCAGCTTTGGCGTTGATAGGTGGCGATGCTCTTAACGTAGTTGGAGGCCTCCCCTTAAGGGCCTCCCACTATAGGTAATTTTAAGTCCTTTTGGGAGGTAGAAATGAAAGTATTGAGGATTTGGCAATGATTTTTTTAATCCATGTTACAATTGAGAGTAGCTCTAGTCAAGGTCCCTATTTCTAATGTCATTGGTCACAAAAGACCCATTTTTTAAACCCTAATCTATGTTGGATGTTCCTTATTTATGTCATAAAGGCTAGAACTACTATTTTAGCATTGTGGAGGATCTTCTCTCTTTTCAAAAATTTCAATGTGGAAGATAGGAGGATCACAATGGACTATGATGTGGTGAGCCTATTGATTCTTTGCAAGCTAGGTTAGAGGATTAAGATGAAGAATTTGAGGAGTGTTTCATGAACATAACTTTTTACTTGATGTTGGAATTGAAATTGAGAGGCCTAGAGGTGGAGGTAGCACATTTTTGATGCAACTATGTCCACTATGAGCAAGAGGCAAGCCATGAGAGGTTGTATCGGGGTTATTTTGATGACAATTGCACTTTTATGATTCTAAGTTTAGGTGTTGTTCTAGGTTGCAAAACTATTAATTGTTTCTCCACATAATAGAGTAAGTTTGTGCATTTGACCTATGGTTTGTTTATAAGTGTGATAGAAGAGAAAGGTTCAATTTGTCTTCTTTACAAAAATGTACTATTGCCATACATAAGCTAGCTTATTGGATTCCCATTGATGCAACAAATGAATACTATCACAGTATAGAACACACTACTCAAGAGGCCATGAAGCAGTTTGCATTGACTATCTGTGGATATGTGTGGTTTTAAATTCATATTCTTGCAACAACTTACCTACAATGATTAGCTAAACAAATTAGCATCAACATTGCTAGGGGATTTCTAGACATACTTGATAGCATATATTGTATGCATTGGACATGAAAGAATTGTCATGTCACTTGGTAGGGATAGTTCTAAGATAAACGTGGTCATTGGAGTATATTTTGGAGGCCATTGATGACCAATCAATGTGTTTTGGCACATTTGGGGGGATGCCTGATGGCAAAAATGATCTAAAAATCCTTGACCACTCTCCACTTGTATGCAATCTTTTGTAGTTAGAAGGTATAATAACTACACCTAAAAGCATACAAATAGGCTTTGTGGCATAATTAGTAAGCTCTAGAAAATGAACAACAATTTTGGCACATTGGTGAAGGACTGTGAATCAAAATGCAAGTGGTTCCATAATTTTTGGACACACTATGAATTACTTACAAAATTTCAAAGATGCAAGGTGTAGCATGCTAAAAGTGTCAATCATGTAAGTGATGCTAAAATCCATTTGATGCACATCAAATAATCTCACTGGTAGTATCCAAATATGTCACACAAAAGAACTTCAAACAAGATAAAGTTCACCCAAAATAGACCACTTGTAAGGTTGACACCTCCACATTACTATAAATAGAGTTGCACTCTTTTCAAGATGGCCCTTAATTCCATCTTACAATTGTCCTTGTTATACTCACCATTTTGGATATCCTCTCACTTGAATTTCCCTTCAAAAATAGTGGTTGATTTTTAGGTGTAATGACACTATAAGAGAAAGGGGTATTTTAAGTGAGTTTATAAGTATAGTCCTAGACATAAGATTATCAATAATGACCTTTTAGGAGATTTTCAATACAATTTCACTAAAAGCACATGTATTTTTAGTAAAATTGTATTGAAAATCTTCTAAAAGGTCATTACTTATAATCTTGTATATGTTTAGGACTATACTTATAAACTCACTTAAAACACCCCCTTTTTTTAAGGCAATTACCTTAAAGATATGAGGTTTGAGGTAAAGGTTACACATACATTAAATATTACTTGTTAGTCGATGGCATGTATCCTCCTTAGAGTTGCTTCTTGAAGCCTATACATGCACTATATGGGGAGAAGAAAGAACATTTTTCATATATGTAGTTTGTGGTCCACAAGAATGTAGATTAGGCCTTCAACATCTTATAGGACCATATGGTGGTTTTATAAGGTGGATACAAATATAGGAATACAAATATGATATTTGACATACACAAATACATATGTAGAAATGAGAATATGGTGGTATATGATGGATATAGATAAGCAAATTCGAAAATATGGTGTACGGTAGTTTGCTATCCTATATGGAGTTTTCTTTGTTCCAATTTTTCTTGTGATGTAATTGTCAACATACTACTTTGAAAATAATTGTGCATCATAGAGTTTCTATTTTTAGACTATATCACATGCTTGGACCATTCTAGTCAACTTTGTAGCTTTCAAGTGGTAATAAAGGCAAGAGTCTTACTTTCCTCCTCTCTAACTCCATATTTAACTTCTAAGCTCCATGTTGGGGGGTCAATGTATTAAAAAAATAAAGATATAGGTGCGAACAACCACTATTTTATAGGGGGGGTATGAATTATTATTATTTTTTCACATGCTATCATTATATATTTTTCTAATGGGACCTATTATTCCATACCCTATAGAACTTTAAAGATGTCCAATGCCATTTTCAATACCCTATATTACTCTAAATCCATTTATAATTTTTAGCCCCCATGTTTTTAAAATACCCTATCATTTGTTCCCACATATGTTGCTACTCCCACTACAAGAGAAAGGGGTGTTTTAAACGAGTTCTTAAGTATAGTCCTAGACATAAGATTTTAAGTAATGACCTTTAAGAAGATTTTCAATAAGAATTTACTAGAAATACATGTGTTTCTAGTAAATTCTTACTGAAAATCTCCTTAAAGGTCATTACTTAAAATCCTATGTCTAGGACTATACTTAAGAACTCACTTAAAACACCCCTTTCTCTTGTAGTGTCCAATCGCTCACTACCCCATTCCGGAGGAACCAAGGCCATTTTTATGTCAGAAAACACTCAATATAGCCATTTCTATTGCATTCATCTTCAAAAAACTTTAGAATCTAACCATAGGATCTTATACTTTGCTTTTTAGAGCCCAAGTGGTAAAAATTTCATGAAGTTTGACTATATAGATTGTTCAAGGGATATTAGCATTCAAAGTTGGAGAAAAAGAAGTTATCTTGAACATTGGCTTGCAATTTCAGATGACTTTGACTACCTTTTGTTGAATTTTTTTACACTATGGATTTTGATATTTAAGAAAATTGTGTTGAAGAATTGAGTTGATAGTCAATTTAAAAAAACAAACAAAAAACATTTGATTTTCATTCTTTAAAAAATAATTAAGTAGAAGTAGGTCCAAGATTGTAAGGGAATTGTTTTTTAATAGCTCTAAGATAGGATTGAAATACAATAATTCCAATGGTGAGATTGTTCTAACAAGCAAACTTAACCTTGTCAAACAATTTTTTTTTGAAAAATTGTGAAAATTGCATTAAAAAATGAATCCTAGAAGTTGCCCCTAGAACAAGATTGTTTATAACTTTCACATCACTAATCCAAATGGAATGAAGCTTTGATCACACACACACTTTCCAATATATAGGCTTTCTTTCTGTGAAGTTGTAGCGCAATTCCTAGAGTAATTGTCTCCCATTATGATTGGTTGCAAGGCTCTCAATATTGCAAACAACCCTTGGTTGATTTTGCAATTAGCCTATGGTCACAAATAGAAAGCTCTATACCACCATTAGAGGTCAAAGAGAATCTTCCACTAAAAAATTCATAGTACTTACATTTTTTGTAATAAAATTTTGGAAAAACATGCAATCCTTCTAAACTCCATTTTTGCACATCATAAATTTTTTGCATTTAAGAAACCTTTGCTCCAAATATGTATAATTACTTAAGTGGTTTGAAATGGATTGGCTACCTTAGACAAAAATACAATCTATGAGAAAAAATATTCAAGAGTTGGAGGAGTTATTTTTTTGCCAGCCAAATGAAAATTTGGGGTTTTTGTGGTATAACTTTTTCTCTGGGGTACCAATTGAAATAAAAAATAATATTCCCACAAAGATAATAAGTTTTTCTATCTTATATGAAAGTTTCAAAAAGTTTCACTAAAAATTGAGGTGATAGAAACTTGCCCAAAATTCATTTTGTCTTGCAAGGGAACAATGGTCCTTTAGGGGTTAAGTCTATGTGTGTTACAATTAGTGTTAAGGTCTAATTTTGGTTCATGGTCATAGGTTTGATTTCAATTACACGTAGATCACTTAGTCTTTTCAAACTAACAAATTTAGGTGAAGGAGGTAGTTAGGAATCAAAGGGACAAAATTTAGAGTTGGTAATTGCTTTGATCTTCTATTTTTCTCATTTGTATGAGTTTTTGAATACATGATGGCTACCATATTTAGCCCAATATGCCAAAAAATTGATCCCTAAAACACGAGTTGATAATTTAGGGACTCAAAGTAGTCATAAATATTTGAAAGAATCTTGTATAATTGAGTAATTCATTTCTTAGTTGCAAACTCAGTTCATTGCTAAATTGTAGGCTAGGTTCAAGAAGATCTTGCACATCTTGTTTCTAGTTGGATATTTGGTTCCTCTTTTTTTCTTTATTCTCTAGCTTATCATCATTTGTAATTTTATATGGATATATAACAAAACATAAAAATTTTAATTATAAAATTTGTCAATTACTACATTGGAAGTATCAAAAAGTCTACATGAGTGTGTGGTCATGTCTTAAATCGTAATTACTTATTTAGATAAACTATATTTGACCAAAAATACCAATGTCACATAATGCTTAACAAAATACATCTCCAAGTTCAATTATTTTCTTGTCTTCTAAATATTGGACAATTTGCATTTTGATACAGTACAACTATTCATTAGTTCAAGATAATATTAATGCATTTGTTTGCATTGTCAAATTTGGATCTCTAAACATATTGTGGACTACACTGGCTTTCTATTTCCAATAGAGGATAATTGAATAGATACTAATTCTTAACCAAAAAATGACCCCAAAAAATTGTTATTAAATAATTTTGTAATTTTTTATAATTTTTAAGAATTGAAGAAATTACATTTTTCATAGTTATTAAATTGGTCTTACAATAACACCTTTTGTTTACTCCCTTTTTCTATTCTTAATCTACATTGCATTTGAATTTAGATTTCAGAATTTATATTTTTGGAGTGTTAGCAAGGCATAATTAAATGTATTTAAGTCACATCATAAGTTGTCTTATCCCTACATTGAGGTATTGGTCCCACCTTCACATCTTAAAGCAACAAAAAAGAGTCAAAAAAATTTTGCACGTTAAATGGCATTCAAACTGTTTTAATCTCATTTTGATTCTCTAAATTGCATAGGTAGGACCAAAACCTCAATGCATGAGAAAGAAGACAACTCAATGTGATTGGAGTGTATGCAATAATACCTTGTTGCCATACCTTATGTCTCAAAAACAATAATTTAAATCAAAATTCTCTTGTAAATTTGGAATAAGAATTGACAAATAATGAAATGAAGAATGACATTTTACACTTATAGGATAACTTTGTTTAACCCTTACAAAGACATTTGATGGCCTAGTCGGTGGTCCATAGGGTAATAAAAAAATCTCCTTAAAGTTGGGCATAGGTCTTGTTATTTACCCAAGGTTTGTGTGGTCATGGCATATAAAATTTATCAATGAACAAAGCTTGGACTTGCAGCTTAAATGGTGTGCTTTAGTGCTTGGCAAGCCTTATTCACCATTGAAGTGAAACTAGTAAGTTAAAATTTTTTAGAAAAATCTGAAAGCCATTTTTTTGTCTGAAAAGATTCACTTGAAACCAAGCATAAAGGCTTAGCTTGTCATTTAAGGGTGAAATTACTTAAATAAAATCTAATAAAAAAAGAATTTCTTCAAGTCGTATCAAAAGGGGGAGTGCTAGCATGTAAGCATAGAATCTATAAGCCCATGAGCTTAGGAGTCTATATTATAGACACTTTCTATGATTATAGGTATTTAAGATATAGGTACCTATATTATCGACTCTTTTCATGTTATAGATACATATGTTATAAACACATTCACAAATGCTTGTAGATGCATACCTATAACTAGGTTCAAGACTTGTAGCTAGGCTCAAGCCTTTACACTCATGCACTAGCATCATGGGTGTTAATTTGCATGTCATAATGCACTACTTTTCATTATTTCTTAAAATTTTCAAATTTTAGCTACTTCCAAGAATAATTGGCTAGTGTGGTTAGTATTGTTTTGGTAATTTTCAAGTTTTTGTTCTAATGTTCTCCAACTTTTTCTTAAATATAAAAATATGGCCAATGTTTACTTTTAAGAAGATGGTACTTTCATGAAGGAAAAATGTAGAAAAACTCTCTAGGTAGGAGAACTAGAAAAGTGGGAAATCTCAAGAAAATTGGTATTTCCACATTTTTAATTTGTAAAAAATAGAAAAAAACTATGTACAAAGAAATTGAAAGTTGGACATTTGTGAGGACTTGATGGTGAAAAGATTTCACCAAAAGAATGAGCTTGAAACCATCTTCAATGTTTAGAAGTGTACATGTCAAGGAACCATCTTTGCACAAACATGGAGGATATAAAATAATATATTTTTAGATGCCCCTTAGTAGGAACATGCCCGCCTACTATGGAAATAGACTACAAAAGTTCTATCTCTAGATCATTAATTTTGGGTATCCAATTAACTTGGAAGTGTGACAAATTCGCCAAAATAGATTCTTAAATTTTAAATTATTTTTAAAAATTTTGAAGAGTGAGAGATATGATTACAATGAAAACACCCATCTCCAATAAAGAAATTCAAGTTCATCGGATTCATGCTTCAAAAGTTAAATTAGATGATAAGTGTATTATGCTATGTGTGATATAATTAAATATTGATGTTTCATTTGCAAACAACCTTCTAAATCATCACCTATAACACTCTAACCTACTACTATGCAACAAAAATATTTATGTGGATAGATCATTATATCATTTATTGAAAAAATTAAATATTGAAAAAGAAACATTTTTGTAGTTTAAATTAGGACATTAATTAATGACCATTTTACTATAATATTGATCCAAAATTCCAAAAAAATCAACAAAAGATAGGTTGCAATTTGTGAATGAAATTTTGGCTCTAAAACTTTCTAATAGGCACAAATGAAATGAAATCACCAAGTATTTCTTATTTTTTTTTAGAAAAAAAATTTAATTGTATTAATATTATTACGGGTTTCATTATTTTTTCTTTTTTAAATTTTTTAGAAGATTTTCCTTTTTGGAAGGAATTATGAGAGAAAAATTTTAGGTGGGATTTGTAGTGAAAATCCAAAATATGTAACTAAAATGGGGACTTTGAATTACTCCAAAAATATGGAAAAATATTTTCATTGATTTATTTCTAAAATTATACACCTTCAAGATAATTTCAATCCACTCTTTATAGACACATAAATTTAAAAGTTGGTCTTTTTAATTATATAATAAAATAACGCTAAATATTTTATTAAATGATTTCGAATTAAAATTCATTAAAGACACAGTGCTCATTGTGTGCACAAGAATATATAAAGAATGTCGCGACCTTTAGTGACACTTACTTCTTCAAGCTCATCAATGTCTCTCAATGTAAGGTAAAACAACCCATTACGGACCAAATTGTGTGGGGGGGGGGGTGCCCTCTTGTCATTTATGAAATTTTCTACTTTTTTTTTCTAGAGAAAGTCAAGTGATAGAAATGGCGAGAGCATTTGAAACTATATTTTTTCAACAAAATGTGAATTTGTTATGAATTTTTGAAGTCTTCAACCCATCATAATCCAAAAGAGTCTATAGACTACCCCGAAACCAACAAAAACTGATCCATAACACTCATCTTACTCACCTATTGTGGTCACAATATTTTCTAACATAGAAGACCTGAGAAAGGCACTTCTTATAATTAACTAACACTAAAAATCTGACAGTTCCTATTGCAGTCACTAATTACTCCATTCTAGTTAGCTAAGACATTGAATGTGGCCCAAATCTTAGTAACGAAAAGAAAACTGTAATGGGATCATTTTGAGGAGTTTGCAGTGGATTAAAGGTCCGTAATGGTCTGTTTTCCCATACTTCACTTCTAGTAACACCAAGGGTTATGATCGCTTAATGCTACACAAGTCACACACCCATCATTAGGTAACCAGGTCCCATTCCCCATGGCTCCAATTACCTAACTCCTACAATAGACATGACAAAACTTCCCTTCATGTCTAAGCACTTGATAGGGGCATTACTCACCATTGACACTATAGTGATGAACAAAATTGAATACTTGTTGAAATGTTTTCATTCAAAGAACCATACCATAAGCATTAATGGAAAAAGTTCTAAGTATATACAAGAAAGTTGTAGTGTGCAACATATTACACATTACCGCGGAAGTTTGAAGAAAAAATGAGCTATCATTTGAAAGAAAATTAATTTCAACATTTGCCATGTGTAAAACTCACTTTTGTTCAACATGATTTGGAACTACTTTAACTTTTGTCAATTTTTCTAAGAACTCCAAAAAAACTTTTTGTGCCTTGGCATGTTGGTATACATCATTTCATATCATTGTACACAACTTTCATTGAAGGAAATTGACATTTATAGAATTTAAAATATCAACAATTTGACAAACATGCAAATGATGTTGGTTCTGACAATATTTGATTCTTTGTTTGGAATTGAGAGCATGGAATAGCATTAGCCATTGTAAAGAGAGTATAAGTTGCAATATGGATCATTATTACATCTCAAGGCTTTTGAATTTGAAACATTTGTTGAAATGAACAATTTGTTCAATTTATATTTCACAATTTTATAATACATTTTTAGGTTCAATTTTGTTGTTCCAAAACTAGAGTTCCTAATGCACATAATTGATTAAGAAAATCCCACGAGAATTCAATTATCATTGTCAATTTCATCAAAAATTTACAAATTGCCAAAAATTACATTGACCTTCATAAAATTTTCAATTTTTGCAAATTTGATACTTGCTAGTGACATGTTCTTTACCTTGTGTGAAATCAGCCTCCCATCTTGATAGAAAACCCCTTGCAGTGTGTTTCTTGAACATGCTTGTTTCAAAAAAAGAAAATAAAGAATTAGCTAGTGGTGGGAGCATTTTGTTTTATGGTAGATAATGTAAATCAACCCATGATAGACCAACTCTCTAATGCAAACACCTACAAAACCACCGACAAACCCACTATAGTCTTCCATCGATCCATGGCAGATTTTATCTAGTAAATGAGATTAGGACTTCATTAGGTAGTTTAATGGCCATAATTAATGCTTTGGGTGATGATGATGGAGTTATTAGTGACTTACTTTAGGAACTTCCACCTTTCTAGTGCAAATTCATTACAAGAACTAACTTTTTTATTCCTTTATGTCATAGCCATGTTAGAAAATATTGTAGCCATGTTAAGAAATATTGTTACTGCTTTAGGTGGTCCGATGATCACTATGGGTACACTTTTTGATGGTTTGGGGATAGTCTAAAGATTGTTTTGGGCTAACTAGGTAGTACACTTCAAAAATTCATAACAAATTCATACTTTGTCAAAGAAAGAAAATTTCAATTGCTCTCTCCATTTCTCATGCTTGTCTTCATATGGAATTTTTTTAAAATTTTTTTCAAAAATGTCAACAAGGCAAACCAACCATTCTGCCTGTCATAGGCTGGGTTACCTGAGACCCTGCGAAAATGAGGTAAAGATGTTGGACGAAATTTTGCCAGAAATTTTAATGCTGACTGGACCCCAACCCACCCATGCCTTTTAGCTACAGTACCGTACAGCCAATTCTCTAATTGCGTCCACGCTAAGTAAGACCTAAATTCAGTGACACACCTAAATTCTCTAACCCAAGTCATTGCCCAAAGTCCACCACTGTCACATGGCACATGGCCTTCGTACATTCTTCAGGTTGCCATTCTAATTAGGACATAGAATGAAAAACTCAAAACAATTCTTGGAATAAACTCAGGGTTTCCAAAAAACACACCTAGAGAACACACCCTCTAAACTGTTGGGTTTACCCGGATACAAATTAACCCTTAATCCCTAAACGATGTGGTGGACGTTTTTTCCCCGACGAACATCAAGGAATTCTCCTGTATAGGACAGAAGTGCAACTATTCATCCTCAGAATTAGGGGTGGAAAGGGGAGATCTTCTACAGTAGTTTGACTCCCAATGGGTATTTTTGATTTTTTTAAAGTGGATGATGTCACACGGTTCCAAAATGCCTGATTTCCACGATTATCAACCCGGCGTTCAAGGGTTAAACGTCAAAGTAGATGTTTTATGTTTGATGGATGACAAGGAATCTCTCCATGTAAGATAGAACTATGACTATTCATTCTCGGAATTTTGTGAGAAAAGAGTATGTCTTCTACAGTAGTATGACTTCCAATGAATATTTTTGTTTTTTTAAAGTAGATGATGTCATACGGTTCCAAAAGGGAAGATTCCACGGTCACCAATCCATCCTTTAAGGGTGAACCCCTAAAGGTATTTGACTATGTTTTCACCAAAAATGCTCCAAAATTGTCATCTCTAGTACAAGTACCAAATATTAGAAAAATACATTTTTGGACAAATGTAACCATAGGATCTTGTATTAAGATGGTTTGGAAGATGTGGAAAAAATTTCAGAAATTTCCACCGTTTGGATTGCAAGATATGAGCATTTGAAGTGACAAAAAGCCATTTTTTGGCCCTGCAAGAATCCGGGCAGATGCACTTCACAAGGTTAGATCGTTATGAAAAAATGTCCAAAATGATTGTAACTCTTTGGATTCATTCTTCAAGTCATGTTGGCTACATGCTTGAAAAATTTTAGATCATTTGGAATTGTACAACATATAGGAAAAAAATAGTAAGTTGAAAGAAGTAGAGAATGATTCAAAATACTAAATTGTTAATCATTTATTTATAGAATTGAAAAATGCCAATCCCAATGGTGAAATTGTTGTAATAAACAATCTACAGGTCATGTTTTTATTTTTTTTCCAAAAATACTAAAAATTGAATGAAATAAAGGTCTTCAAAGTTTATTTTAGAGTAGAGATTCCATTACTACCCACAAACTACCCACAACTAAAACTCTTCATAACTTTCATGTCATAAATCAAAATGGAATGATTCACAGCTTTCCATGTATATAAAAATCACAAAAATAAATTTCAAATTTTTATTTGAAAAAAAAGTGATTCTTAAAGAAGTTTTTTTTGTTGCCCGGGCTCCCCGCTGAGCAATGAAAACAACATATCATACAATAACTTTTTAACCATGTATTCAAAAGTTATGAAAATTGTCGGGTCTTAAAGCTACTCCTTGGGCACATGTTGTGTGAAAATTTCAAAGAAAATAAATAAAAATTCCATCCGCAACGAGCTGCTTGAAATTGCTATGTTGCCAAAAAACACCGTTTAGTCCTTTAGGGGTTAAAGTCCAAAATGTGAAAATAATAGTATGGTGATAGGGGGAGCTGGCTCTGCCAAAGACAGTAAGATAGTGCAATTTTTATCATTTTGGAGAAGTAAATGTAGTCAATTATTTCTTCAATACTCATGTGATATTGGGGTGATACTTAGTAAAATCCACATCAAAACTAGGTGTTAACAAGGTGAAATTTGGTTGTAGGTCTTTAAAAACAACAACAGTCTAACTCTTTTGATGGAAAAAATTGAAACTTTTCTTCACAGAAAATAGCTGATTGTAGGTTTATCCATAACTACAAGTTCTTGTTGTTATATGGTTGTCATTTCCTACAAGAAGTCATGTTTTTTGCATGGTAGATCTTCTATTATTTTATATTTTTTTAAAACATTTTAAATTACTATATTATGTGGAGTCGAGCATTTGATATTTGTGGCACCATAACAAACTAAAAGACCTCGATTACTTAACAAAAATCCCACAAGTGCGAAGGTAGAAATACCTGAAACCATCCTTGCATCCATTTTTGTACAATAGATTTTCCTTGAAGTGTTCCTAAACTTCCATTCAAGTATCCCTCAAAAGTGTCATTAAATTGTCCCTTTACTTAATTGCAACTAATTGATTGTTAGATTTCAATTTTAGATCTAGCGAAGATAACTCAACCTACGATAGGCACGACTCTGGACAAGCCTAATGCAATCCCATTTCTTCTTGTGCAATACATTTTACAAGACACATGTACACTAGAAGAATGTTTGGAACTGCAATAGGCATGTCCAGAGTTGTGCCTGTCATATGCTGAGTTACCTTATATGACATTTTCAATGGTGTAGGGAGCTTTGACTTTGAAAAATTCATAGAAATTACATGCCATATCCATTTATTTATTTATTTTAAATTTGAAAAAATGGAAATTCATGATTATCAATTGCTAATACTACATAAATATTTTTTTCTAGAAAAAGGTGCCTCCAACTATGCTGGTTTGTTTATATTGGCGGTTTTAGGTGCTTCCACCATATTCATAAAATAAAAAGGACTTCAGAAAGACCATCAAATCGCTTTTCTGTACGACAAGACTTACAACAAATATCTTTTGCGGTAGTTTCTGCAGAAACCGACTATTCGAAACATAAAAACTATATTTGTTATTCCAAATTTCCAATATTGTAAGTTATTGTAGTTTTTATTAGAATTCGGATCTACCAGCGTCCAATCCAAACTCAAACAACGCAAAACATCTTTTGGGTGTAGCCAACTAGCTAAAAATAGTGCATAAAAAAACACTGTCAATTTACACTGCCAAGTTAAGTTTAGCCTAGTTGGTGTACATTCCGGCGGCCGAGAGTGAGTGAGATTCTCACATGGCAGTCATGGAGTGTTCTCATCTGTCTGCACAGTGACACTCAAAAAGTGAGGCTTTAGCTTGAATTGGCGCAGGTCCATTCTCAGGAATCGACAGGAATCATACTGAGAGCATTTCTTAAGGAATAGTTTTTCCCTCTTTGCATAAATCTTTGCGTTTTTCATAAAATCCTCTGAGGTCTTGTCCAATTGTGCCTGGTTTTGCTTGTTGGGAGACAATTTGGGTGGCTATGGGGAGTTCAGGGGATGCGCAGGGCTACCCTTTGGAGTGCATCGACATGGCCGCACCGGATAAACATGAAACAGCAGCTCGAGTTCGGGAGGTAAATACATCCCCTCTTGTCTTTTACTTCTTGTGTTTTTTCGATTCCCTGTTTGCACCATTTGGGAAGATTTTGGCATGTGAGCGTATTGTAAAGTCTTCTATCTCATTAGACAAGTGGAATTCAATCTCTAGTGAACTGAACTTGCGTAGAATCGCAGCTGCAGGTGCTGCTGATTAAACAGATTTGGAAGTGTGCAAGATTTGATGGTTTCTAGGGTGGTTTCAGTGAGGTTGGAGTAATTAACTTTCTGTTTGAGTACGTTGATTTTTTTTATAATGGGGGGACGCATGAATCTGTTTGCAGGCGTGTGTGACGTCCGGTTTCTTCTACCTCGTGAACCACGCCGTGGATCCCAACCTGCTGGAGGAAGTCTTCGCCCAGAGCAAGAAATTCTTTGCGTTGCCTCTGGAGGAGAAGATGAAGGTGATCCATGACAAGAATCACCGCGGGTACACTCCTTTTGAGGAGGAGGTTCTGGACCCGGACACCCAATCTAAAGGTGAGGTCTCGGAGTTGCACCCACGACCAACACGTTCTTACATTCAGTGGAGTTGTTGTTTTTGACAAAAAAAGATTTATAGATTCTTGTTGGCGATTGAATAGGGAATCCAACGCACCTAAAAAATTTCTTGTTTGGGTACTGTATGCAAAAATTAGGAGGCCCGGGCTCAAAAGTTTTCTCTGGTGGATGACCTAAAAGCAACGCCTTTGTTTAGTTGGTGTACATTCTCATGACCAAGACGTACTTGTTATTGAAGATCTTAAGGTTTTCGAAACAGGACACTCGTAATTGAATTGAATTTCTCCAATCTTATATCTAGCCTTTTGGTTTTTCATTTTTCATTTTTTTGTTCGCAGGGGATTCCAAAGAGGGATACTATATTGGGACTGCAATTCCGGAGAGTGATCCACGGTCAAGGAAGCCTATGCACGGGCCAAATCAGTACCCTTCTCCAGGTATGTAAATCCTAATTGGTATCATAATTCTCGCATTTGTTTCTAAATTTAAGGGCTTATTCAGTAGTAACAAATCAATCTACCTCGATGATGAGATCTGTGAATTCTGTTGTTCTAATATTGAATGTTCAGGGTGCACATAGTTCGGGTCAGCTCGATGTGTCAGAAATTTGAAATTATACCGCTTCAGACAATGTTTTGGGCCAAGAATGAAGCTCGCAGGTTCCAAAATGGGTTCCACAATAGAGTTGGGTCCAGAAAATTCGGTCGTACCTCTTTTGGTGTAGTGGTTTTCTTGCAATTGGCTCAAGATTTTTCTAGTTTCTCAACTCTCTTGGGCGTGGGGGACTGTTTAACTTCTAAGCAGCCCAAAGTCCATATTTGTTGAATGATAATTACAGTACTTGTGACTGAAGTATTGTTCAAATAGCATCTCATTCATCATACTTGTGACTGAAGTAATGCCTGCACTTTTAAAAGATGAACTTGTTTTATGACCAATTTGATGAATTTTAGGTAAGTAATGAATCGGCACAATATTGATATTGATTTTCTGAATGACCCTGGAGTTTGGGGTTGCAGATGTGCTGCCAGGATGGCAGGACACAATGGACCATTATCACAGGGAACTTGTGTAAGCTCAACTCAACAATGACCTCCAATTTTTCATTTTCTGTCAATGCTATAATATGTAGGCGTAGGAGTTCTGCGACGGACATGAACTCTGAGATTCAGGGTTATTCTAGATACGACTTGTGCTATATTCGCCGTCGTCAATAACCCGTGTTGATAGGATGAATGAAATGGTTGTGCTGCAGAAAACTATGTAAAAGAGTGTCTAGACTGCTCGCACTAGCTCTTGGTCTAGAAGAAACATACTTCGACAAGCCTGAAATTACTGGCGATCCGGTAGCCACTCTGCGACTGCTTCATTATTCCGGTCAGTCAGTCTTACTCCCTGTGTCACAAGATTTTCATTAATTAGAAAGATTTTTCTTTATTAGACTGTCACTTAACAATCATCCCAGAGCAGTGGCGATTTCCATAGCTGCATTTTGGTCGGCAGTAACTGCACTTGCTTACAATCCGGTGGTTGGCTGAGTATCAACATTTTCTTTCATGAATTCAAGATGTGAGAGGATTTATGCTAAAGAGAGAAGGTGCCAAAACATTGAAATTTTTGGGATTCACTTATTCTTCCTTGAATTTAGGTAGGGCGGCCCATTTCAGACCTTTTACCCATTCCAGGGAACTAGGAATGGGCCCATTGCACTCCTTCATTCTATCTAAAGTTGGCATACATGAATAATTGAGATTTGGGTCACCATAGAATGAATAGTGGTCACAATGAAACTTGTCAAGAAACAATAATGGAGTGGGTTACTGATCACAAGAGAAACTTCTACTTTTTAGGTGTAAATCTACCATAACAATTGACTATTACAAGACCATTTTGGTGTGGTCGTTTTAGGAAGAGATTGTGACCATTTTAGGTGAATAATGTGACCATTAAGTATACACTTTATGTTGGTTAGGGGGGAGGGTATGGAGGGGCTATTTGGACTATACACGCATGCAATAATCTATAAGAAAATTCAAGACTTTGTCAGAAAAATATTATTATGGGGATTGTTGTCCCCTTCTCTTACTTATTTGTGCGGAAAAAGAGTAGAGAATTTTCAAACATCCCATGGGGGCAAGGCAGCCATTCTGCCCGCAATGGTGTCTTCTAGCTTAAAACAATGATCTCCATAGGATCATGCAAGAATGTTATGTGTGTTTTCCTTTCGCGGTCTGCTACCTTTGATGTTGTTAATCTGGATTCTGAGTAAGCCTCTTAAAATCCAAACTCCAAACTGTCCTTATGGAGAGTCCTTTCTGGGGTTTGCAGCGGAGAGATCTGATATTGCACGAGGAATTTATGGAACTGGAGCTCATTCTGATTATGGCGTATTAACTCTTCTTGCTACGGATGACGTGCCTGGTCTCCAGGTCCGTGACTACCTTATCCATTGAGAACACCTCATGAAATTTCAAAAAAAATTCCAATGCATCAAAGATTGTATTATTGGGATACTGTACAAAAAAGGTATGAAAAAATTTCAAAAGCTGAATCAGCAGATGATTAAAACCAGATCTGTAGGTGGTCTACATCATTCCTCTTAATCAATATATACTCGTTGACGAAGATTTTAGGGTGATGCTTTTGGGTCAGTTCTCAGATCAGTTATGGGTGTCTCCACCCTCGACTCTAGCCAATTTATTTTGCGATTTTTCAATAATGTTTTGCATTTGCAGGGTACATTATAAATCCGGCCTAATAATGCAACCGTATTCTTTCTTGCAGATTTGTAAGAAAAAAGATGCAGAGCCTCAGGTTTGGGAGGATGTGCCACCAATGAAGGGGTACGTGCCCTCCTCTTTTTGATGATTTGCTTTCTCTTTCGAAAACTTTAGTGGAAAATTTGGGGTGATAACTTAGTGGCAGTCAGTCTTTCTGATAAGTTATGTTGTTCCTATTTTGATCTTCAGGGCTTACATTGTGAATCTCGGAGACATGCTTGAGAGGTGGAGTAACGGGCTCTTCCGGTAATGCTTTTCTCTTTTCTAATCAAGTGTTCTTCCTATATAGCTTGTTTGACAACCTTTCTTGCTTGAATTGAAATGGGATTTTACTGCAGTGATATAGACTCTCTATTTCCGGCCCCTAGAACTTATGAAATTCTTTCTGTTTGCAGTTCAACTCTTCATCGAGTCATAAGCAGGGGAACTGAAAGATACTCGGTAACAATTCATCTCAAACCAGTGATTGTTTATGCTATTATTGGACAGTCTCTCTGTCCGAACATGGTGCTTGTGCTCTATTCTGTTCTATCCTTGAATCTACGACTCTTTTTTCTTGGCGAAATGTCGCCGAATTTCAACAAGTATTTTGATCTAGCTACAAGCTTGCAGGAAATCATTAGCCATGCGGGAAAAGGAAATTGTTCAGTCAGATTTTCTAGCAAAATTGTTGAATAATTCTTGTTAATCAACAAAATTTGTATTGCAACAGCCAAAATAACAAAAATATTTTCCAAAATTGGGTAGCCTCAATCAAGTTCAACATTGAGCCACCGTAGTGTACAACGAAACGTGAAAAAAGAAAGGCTGGTAGAGTGATCAGAAGATTGCACATGTGCGTAGAAAATGTATTACTTAAGCTTCACCATCTTTCTGACTTAGAACATCTGGATGAATTGCAGATTCCCTTTTTCTTCGAGACCAATTTTGACTTTTTGGTGGAGTGTCTTCCAACCTGTTGTTCTGAGGATAACCCTCCCAAGTAAGCTGTCTACTTCTGATCTTGCTCATTTCGTAAAATATCAGTATAGTGACGATAAATGTCGGTTCTTACTTCCATCTTCGCTAGTTATGTGTACGACTTTACTTGCACATACACTTTAGACATGCGTCAAGGTCAATTGCAAACTTGGGCCAGGAATGGAGCGTGAAAGCCTTGACAACGATTCAATTTCAAAATTCGGTCTCAAGTGGCCTCTGCCAGCCAAAGAAATGCACACCTCTTTTGGTTTAGCAATTTTATTTCAGACTTGGCTCTCTAAGACTTTTTCTTCTTTTAGGACCTGAAAATAGGCGCTCAATTCTTTTAAGTCCAAACATGTCTACTGGGACGTTGAGCCAAGATTAACTTGACCGATACGAGTTCTCAATTCTTGGCTCAAACTTCTTACCGGAACCACAGACTCTTGCTGCTGCTATCAAGAACTACGGTACTCTTGACGTGCAGAGCATTCTTTTCCTTTAGAATCCCAAGTCTGGTTCTGAGTGCGATCAGGAACAATTAAAGGAGAGCATGAAATTTTTGAATTTCTGAAAGATAACACCCCGTGCCCATTTTTCTGCAGATATCCGCCTTTGACAAGTGGTGAGCATCTTGTGGATAAGTACAAGCAGACACACAAAGGGTTTGTCTCTCACAAGAAAACGGAGGCCGCATTCGAAGGCCCATAATGGGATCATTCTACAGTTTGCAAATGAATTCTCTTGACAACCTGCTCGTGTGATGAATTGAAGCTCGGGTAGCATTATAATTTTGTTGTGCTTGGTTGTGTAGCACTGAGTGATTTGAGAGAGTCACGGTCTTTGCAACTTAGTTTGTAGAACTGGTATATATTCTGTCCGGGGAAGAATTCGTGCCGAAACTTACGGCTGTTCGGTGTGTGTATAATTCACATGATTCTGGTCATAGTCTATTTGTGGTTTCAAGGCACCAAACTTACGACGTTCACATGCCCACTAGGAATGTATAGGACTTGTGTGGTGATATGAGATTTCAGTTGGGTGGACGAAACAACACCAATTTCGGTGTAATCCAACCTATCTTTTCTTTGGCACCATGGGGCTAGATTGCACCAATTGAAAATTAAACCTCTACTAAATAAAATAAAAGTAGTCTTTTTTTTCACCCGAAATTGTTTCTATTTGGCGAAAATGTGGATGAAATCATTAAATTTGGATGAAAAGTGCATGAATGTAATGGAAAAGTGCTTTTGGGTTCTAAAGATGAATGACTGTAGAAAATACAGTGCTTCACTAAATTTTAACCCCTAAAGGACCAATGCCATTTTTCTGTCAAAAACCACTGAAAACTGCCATTTCTGCTGCGTTCACCCATAAAATCCAAAAAAAATACTTAACAAAAATCTAACCATTGGATCTTGTACTTTACTTGTCTCAGAACATGTGGTAAAAATTTCATGAATTTTGACCGCACAGATTGAGAGATATTAGCATTCAAAGTTGGAAAAAGAAGTTTTTTTGAACACTGGCCTGCAATTTCAGATGACTTTGACCACCTGTTGTTGAAATTTTTTGCACTATGGACTGTGAATTAAAAAAATTTTGTGTTGAAGAATTGAGTTGATATTCTAGGAAAAAAATTTCAAAAGAAAAAACTCTTGATTTTCATTCTCTAAAAAATTGTTAAGTAGAAGTAGGTCCAAGATTACATGAAAAACTAAATCATTAATAGCTCTAAGATGGGATCGAAACTCAATAATCTCAATGGTGAGATTGTTTTAGCAAACAAATTTAACTTTATCAACCATTTTTTTTTGAAAAATTGTGAAAATTGCATTCAGAAATGAATCCTATAAGTTATTTTTTCAAGAAGATGCTCATATTGCCCGAAAAACAATATTATTCATAACTTTCACATTACTAATCCAAATGGAATGAATCAAAGCTTCACATGTAGACAAAAATATAATCTATAAGAAAAAAAAATTTTAAATTAGATTTCAATTTTTTGTGGATTTATTTTTCTGCCCGGTGACATGAAAATTATGTTTAAGATGGCATAACTTTTGCTCCCAGGCACCGATTGAAATAAAAATTATATTCCCACGAAGCTAATCAGTTTTTCTATCTTATGAGAAAGTTTCAAAAAGTTTGACTAAAAATTGAAGTCATAGGAACCTGCCCGAAATCCATTTTGTCCTCCGAGGGAACAATGGTCCTTTAGGGGTTAAGTAATCACCATCACGGTGCTCTCTCAAAAAGTAAAAAAAAAAGCCTTCCTGTAATCCACTCATTTTAATGATCTCAAAGTTATTTGTAGAAATGATGTGTATGCAGTTTATGATAATCAATTTGCTAGAATTGCAAGTTTGAAAGCATCAAACTTGTGCCAAGAGCTGTAAAAACTACACTGAATAGGGGTACTAAGGGGACCCATACTAATTAATTGACACTTTACACTATACAAATATCTACCTTTATTGTACATGAGTAGTCATTGAAGTGTATGGAGGATGTACATCATTTTTCAAACATCTACAGTTTTCCACAATTAGTCCCTTTCATTTTTTGGTCCTGTTAATACCCCTATTCAATGTAGAATTGTTTGGATATGAGGTTTCAGTTGGGCAACTCAATGTGAAGTGCACCAACTTCAATGAAATCCTCCATTTACCAAAAATGAGGTTCCTTATGAAAAAAAGGTAAGCAGATCCATTATCAAACATTTCCAAATTGTGTCTCCTATCTACTTACATCTCCAACATTTATAGGTTGAGTATAGTATACTACTCTAATTGTAGGGTAGGTTTGGGGGAAATTCATTCTAAAAATAGATGTCAAAATTTTAGGGAAAATAATTTTTCAACAATAAAATTTGTGTATGGTGGAAAAAAAACCCTTCTTACTATCACATTTGTACACAACATTTTGTGGATGATCTTAAAATAATAGAGTGGATTATAGACTAGGTTATTAGGATTCAATTAAAATTTTTTGCTAGTATTATTAGTTATGAGATTGTAAGATGATGGATGGTTTGGGCATGACTATCAAACTAATATTATTGTGATTGTTGGATTGATACTAGTTTGACAAAGTGAACATACATGGAATCTTGGCGTAACTTGTCCAAGATTTTTAGGCTAAAGTGTTATGAGGATGTAGATAAGGGATGTAATTCATACTACCACTTTTTGATATACATAGTTTACATCTATTTTTTACACTTTGTAGAGGAGAGAGAAAGAACTCCAACCATATTGGATTAAAAGTCATTTTAGATCCCACATTAGTTTTTGAAAGAAAAGATGAGTGACACCAAGACTACATACCTTGGCTAGAGGGTAAACTCTACACTACCTACAAATAAAACTTTAAAAGAAATGGTGAAGTTGAAAATTAATAGTGAGAAGTGGATGAAAAGATTTAATGAGGAGGGATCTTGTTAGGTAAAGTTTAATTACTTTCAAGTCTTCTTTTGCAGAAAAGAATGTATGTCTTGATTTTATAGAGAAAATATGGATTTGATATTAAAAGAAGGTGCATTAACCCCAAAGAGTTTTTGTATAGAGAGAGAGATCTAGGACTTTCTTAGAAAAATAAATTATAGTACGAGAAGACTTTACTTAGACATTAGATTTTCATTTTTGCAAGTTTTCTTTTTCCTTGCAACTCCACAAGAAGTTATAGAGAACTTTGTACAACAATCATGAAGCATGGAGTGACCACACTATTCACACCATTGAAGAATAGAAAAAAATTACTTTTGCAATATACTTGGATATACTTCATCCTAAAATAGGGACACTCAAAAGCATCACTTCTTCTTATTGAGGCATAGTCACTATTATTAGATTAACCAGATTTTCATATTTTCTTGCTAGTATATGCAAGGAGGTTCCAACACACAAATAAAATCATGAAAATAGGGAATTTCATTAGAATGACATATTCTATTTGCCATTTTCAAAATGCAAGGTTTGAGCATCAAAGTAACATCTAGGAGAAATATAGATTTCAAACTACACAATCTAAATTATAAAAGTGCCATCTAGGACATGTATAAATTTCAAATTGCATGGTCTAGACTACAAAAGTGCCCAAGTTGTGGAATGGCACTATTTTAACAAAAATCCCCATAATTGCAACATTTAGATCCTATGTGCAAAAGTTATAAAAGGTCAAATTTTGTTTGGTAGATGTTTTCAAAATTGTTTCTCCAACATAGGTACATATAGATTTTGGAGATGTACACAGACTGATGATGGTGATTTTAGGCAATGTATGATTTTGGGTGTACCCACGTTATAGCTCCTAAAGTAAGCTCTTGAAAACATTCATAATCCACCTAGTGGTCTCTCAGTGGTTATAGACATCCGTAGGTCTAATCTAAAAAAACACTAGATACAGAAAAACAATGTTCAAAATCATAAAATTAAACTAGATGCTGTATCGCCGGGCTTGCCGCTTCAGTTTGGGCTGGACCATCGCCATGTGTACTTTTCTATCTTGCGTGGTTTTGCCAAATTTTGTGCCATTTTTTGCGCTTCCTGTGATTGCGTTTCAGATTGTGAGAGGAGTAGTTTGTTGAAGGCCGTAGATTGTGCAATTATTCGGACCTTACGTTGTAGAATGCGAAATTGCGAGGAGTTTTTCGAGGCCGTTTTAGTACTTTTGAGATCGTTTTTTCGAAACTGGCTGTAACTGCTGGTTGGTTGTGGAATTTTCAAATTGTTTTTTTGCAATACGATTTTCAGGCTATGGTACAGCGTTGCCAGTGCAGATTTGGGACCACTGGACCTTCAATTTGCCTAATGAGGTTGCACGTACTTTGATTTAGAAGTTTCTCAATTCTGGTGTAAACTCGGCGCATTTCGTAAGGTGGCTGAATTTCACGAAATTTCATGTTTTTCTATCGACGATGAAGTAGCTGGAGATTCCTGGGGAGAGAGAATTTCTGGTCAGAAATTCACTTTGCTTGTCAAAGTCATAAATTTTGAGCAGTTTCTTTGGACTCAGTTGTACTGCACCTCAAGTGCAAGAGAATTTCATTTTTCTGGAGAATTATAGTTACCGGAAGTTCCCGTTTCTACTTGCGTACCACTGTTTTTGCAGAGTTTTGCATCGGGAATCTCAATCTGTTGTTCCCGTTGCGCAGTGCAACGGGGAAATTGAAGAGCTTCGTGCTGATTGGAAGAGTAATCTTCTCGAAATTAATTAAGCGTGTGAGTTTCTTTCCTCACGATCGCTATGAAATTAGGGCTTTGATTGGTGTGGTCTGTTCTGATTAGGGTTTGGGGAAGGTTGACTGTATGTGAATGCCACGCATTATTCTGATTAGAGTTTACACGAGCAACCTTCTTTACTAAATTTGGCCACGAGAATCCATATTGCCGGTCAAACTCAATTGCGACACGGCACTCATATTCCCCAGTGATGGAAGAGGATGCTTTAGGGTTCAGACAACCAGAGGTTCAGGCACAAGAAGCTAGCCACCCAGCACTGAGGAAATTCGCCAATGTGTTACGCACCTTTGAGGACTGCACCAAAGAATTGACTGGCATTGAAGAAATATTGTTTGGAGAGAACGTAGGTTTCACAAGAAATGGATGGAGAGAGGAGCTTCACCTGGTGGCGGTGCATGCGCGAGAAAGACTGACTCAGTTGACGCAAGAGGTGCAGGCGAATCTGTCTCTAATATCACTAGGTGAGGATTTTCCTCCTGAGGACATTTCAGATTCGGATGGGAAGACCATGTCTTCAATTGTCATGGAGAATGAAGTGAAGACCGATGAAAACTCGAGACGGGACAGTCAATCTCAGCGGTGGTGTCCCCACGTCTGTGAAGCTCACCCTGAAATGATGGACCCTGCGTTATGGAGGAAGCTGCCTGAGTATTTGATGGAGCTTATATTTGCACGTCTTCCCTTGAACAATATTGTTCAGTTACAGAGCCTTTCTAAATACTGGAGATTTGCCGTGAGATTTTCGAAGCCGTTCCAGAAGACCTGCTCTGAGTTTGGTGCACAGCGGTTTGCACTTGTGACTTCCAATCAATGCCGTGATTGTAAGATTCACTTTTGTGACGTGAAGGAGAAGAAGTGGTCGCTCAAAACAATGGATGCCGTGTCGAACGGTTTTTGGGCGAGTCCCGTGATCGCTGCCGGAGGCTTGCTTTGTATTGTCGACCTGCATGAACTGAGCTATGGTTCTCTCTCGATTTCTATGTGCAATCCTTTGACTCACAAGTCCCGGGTTCTGCCCCCCCTCACACACTTCAACCGATGGTTTCCGAAGATGATGCAGCTATTGGTGGATGATTCAACATGCCACTACAAGCTTATCGTTGTGGGCTCCTCTCATCGAGCCCCAGACACGCTACTGCTGGAGGTTTATGATTCTCAGGCAGAAGCATGGGAGCTGAGTGATGTGAATCCCGCGCCTGGAAGGACATTCCGAGACAGTGCCACGTCAATTTGTGGCTATGATTTCAGTTACGATGGGCAGTATGAGGGCCCAGTTCGGTATGATACCAGGGAGAGGTCGTTGTACCGGCTTATGTTTCCTTCACATCCCAACATGGTGCAACCTCCGACCAAGAATGATATCGGAATGTACAACGGGGAGGTGTTTGCTGTTGTGGGAACTCTCAGGAACAAGGAAGTGCTGTTCAAGCTTTCGGCAGATAACTTCGAGTGGGTGCCTCAAGAGGGGGCTTCGCCTTCGTCCGGTGTTAACAACCTGGTTTCGTTCCCTCGGACCTACTACAAGCGAGTCTTGGTGGCTGGCAATCTGGTTCTTGTTGCCGCAGATAACAGGGAGAGGGCTGACCTGAATCATCATCAGATTCTGATGCTGAAGGATCTGTCCACTGCTAGTCCATGGATTCAGCTTCCCAAGTTGCTTCCCAAGATGGGGAAAGGGGAGAGATGTGATATGTGGGAGCTCAATCACGCGGTTATGATGGAGCTAAGATGGGACGCAACTCCTTGACGTGTTGTACTTCCTTACCTTATCCTGGAAATAGGTGAAGACGACCTTCTTACCTTTCATCCGATTGACCTACTCTGGACTAATGTCTCCATGAGTTTAATATACGCGGATGAATTGAAAAAGTTTGTAAAATCGATCCTTACTACTAGAATTGAGTTCTATCATTCACCACGTGATTATATATAGTTTCACAAGCGTTGGTGTTAATGTGAAGTCAGAAATGGTTATTTTGGAAGCCATCTTGATCACCCCGCACCAGCTTATTGAGATCGATCACTGACTGGCGTTATACAGTCTTCAAGATTTAGAACTGAGGTTTTGGACTCGTTGATGTGAAGACCACGGTGGAAAGTACATCGGCAGGACTCGTTTAGATTGCACTGGAAAAGCTTCATCAGCTGATAGAAGAAGAGCCGGTCTCCCTTGAAAATGATTTAGCTTCGGGAGAAACCCCAAGGAGCCTTCAATTGGTGGTGGTGCTCTCCGTTGAGCCCTGCCTTACGGAGCACTTTGCAATTGCAGTTTGTCTTTCTTGGCTGCCATTTCCCGACAAAAGATCATGCAGCTTGGACTTCTTTCCAAGCAATACAACCGGAGCTTTACATCAGGAGACTGCATTTCTATGGGCATGCGCGGAAGCTACTCCAAAAGCATTCGTAATTGTCAACGAAGAAAATGGTTTGGGAGGTATGTTGTTGGAGAAGATCATTTTGCAAGATTGAGTGCAGGTTATGTGTGCATCATTTCTGCTCAAGCAAATAGGAAAACTGCCATTGTAGTGGTTAATCCGCTGCGGAGACATCTTCCACCGTAAGCTCTTGTGGACAAGTTCTAGTGGCGGATGTGCAGCGGGTGATGAATGAGAAGACAAATGCAACCAGAGTACCTGCACCAAGATGATGAATTACAGAAATATCATCCTTCTTTGATTGATTTCATTATGTGCTACTTTTATCAATCAGATAATTATCCAATTTATGAGAAAGCCTGGTTTTATTTCTGCAGAATTCGAGTTACGGCTCTGCATACCGCACTCTGTAGTATACTTCTCTGATTAGAATTCCAACGTTAAAGTTCGGAGATCAGACAGCAATGGTGACCAGAATCTGTTCAGTGTGTGTGTAATATTCGTTTGAAAAGTTCATATTTTCATTGCCTCACCTGGGTCATTAACCCCTAAACGACGCGGCGGATGTTTATTGTCCGATGAATGACAAGGAATTCTCCTCTGTAGGATAGAATTGCAACTATTCATCCTCCGAATTAGGGGTGGAAAGGGAAGATCTTCTACAGTAGTTTGATTCTCAATGAATATTTTTGGTTTTTCTAAAGTGGATGATGTCACACGGTTCCAAAATGGCTGATTTCCACAGTCACCAACCTGGTGTTCAAGAGTTAACCCCTAAATGCCCAAGGCACCACATTTTGGTGTCAACAAGACCTTGAAGTTATATAAAATCTTACCAATTTATTTTTTTTAGCATTTTTTTTTTCAATTTAACACTATTTAAAGTCTATTTTTTAGCATAAAAAATCCTATTATGATAAAAAAAAAAGAAAAAAATATTTATGATTGTTCTATTCTAGATTTTATGCAAGGGTGTCCATTGTAGATCTTGATTTTTTAGTGCTAAAGGCTCTTCAAGATGAGCCTCAAATACACTAGATCTTGCAAGGAAATCACATTGTAAAGTAAAAAGTCTTTCTAAAAAATTGTATAGTAGATGTTGAGATGTTGTAAATTGATTATGGTTAGGCATATAAGCATGTTATTTCTTTTGACCTTTTTCTTTTTCATGACAACAATTTTAGATTTGACATGTAAAAAGAGAATTGAAAGACTTCAATTCTCTTTCATTTTTCCCCCTCCTGATCAAACATTATATTCTTTCAAGAAATCTATGATATTCTTGTGTTTTCTTCTCCTAAGTAATCTTTAGTATGCGTTGTTTAAGATTTTACAATTACAACGGAAAAATAATTGAGAAAACTTTAACAAAGCTTCATCTTTTTCATTATAATAGAACAAGCTCTAAGAAGCTTAGAAAAAGGCCCTAAACATTTAGGGGATCTGGGTGTACTTGAGATAAAGAATTGGTGAAATTTATGGGTGTTTTCAATAATATTATGACATTTGGGTTTCATGTTATACTTGATATTGGATTTCACTCAAATAGAATTAATGTCAAGAGTTCTAGTCACCACCATTTTGGTATCTAATAATCTACATCCTTCACAAAGAAATTGTATGTAATTTCTTTTGAAATGAAGATCTTCCAATTGATACATGAATATCTCTCTCTACATATAGATATTATAAAAGATTACCAAAGAAGATGCTAAAAAAATCAAACTCATTGAGTTTCATGGGGCATATGGAATTTTCCATGTAAGGTGGAGGTCCCCATCCTATAACAATTTGCCCCCTCTTGAGCCCCTTAAACCAATCTTGAAAATACAAACATTTAGATTTCCAAAAATGTATAAACACAAACAAATCAAATGGTTGTATTGTTTATAGAATTCTCACTTTAATATTTATATTTTTTTCCTAGTATGTACTTAAGAAATTTATGAATCTTTGTACAACCATCAAAATATATATTTGCCTTTAATAATAAACTTATGCATGTGCAATATTTGATGCAATGTTCAAATCTCACACTGTCCTTTCTAATATTTTATTTGCAGTATTTAATCATCAAAGGATAAGACCTATCTCCAAGGTAGTTAGCTATAGATAGTCTAATTATTGATCCAAGATAAGTATATTTTTTTGTTTCAACAATAATTTTGAAAGTCATTCATTGGACCTTCCAATTTCTTCTTATTTTTTATACTAGTCCAATGAGTATGAGGATGGCCACATCATCATTAGTACCACCATGTAGGAACACTTGTGGTCACTTGGCGTATAGAAATTTGTGGGAGGTGTGTGCTCTATCCTCCATGCTTGAGCCATCATGAACCATAATTTCGTAGTATGATTGAGCACCTCCATTTCAAATTGTGAACCATTGATTTATGAGATTGTAGAGATGGATTGGGTAATGACGATGAATATTTGAACCCATCATGGAGCCCATTATGCAGAACTTGGTCCAATTAGTGAGTTGACAAGGCTCTTCCCACCCAAATTTTTGCATTACAAAATAGACTCTTTTTGGGTTCAATTTTTTCCTCAAAATGTCTACATCATTCTTCTAGAAGTAATGAATTTCTCTAACCTACTACTAAATCAAATTGTAAAGTTCGAATTCACACAAATTCAATATTTTTGCACTTGGCCATATAAAATTTCACTTATTCATCATATGAACAAATATTTCTCATCACCAATAAGGGAGGGGGGCAATTGGCATAGTCCACCCTCTAAGAGACTCCACCTACTTGCTTGCCTACTAGAAACAAAAAAAATTATTTGGTTTGTCACTAGATAGACTATAGGTGGGAGGAGGGAAGGGAAGGGAAAAAATTGAGAGTTTTCAAAGAGGATTAAATAGAAAATAGAACCCTAATGTAGCCACTACCACCTCCTTTGAAAACCCTAATCCTCCCTCCCAAAGCTTGCCCCTTCACAAGTGCATGGTGATTTTCTTTTCTTTCTAGATTCTATTTTCAAGTACTAGTTACAAAACTTGTTCTTAAACTATAACTTCTAAATAACATCTACTAAAGTAATAAAGTATTAGAAGAAGCTTTGGGATTCTAATATCCTAAGGCAAGCACAAATGCAAAATTAGACATTATAATAGGTCTAATTTTTTGACTCTCCCTCCCTTGTTTATAAAATAGATTTCATAAAAAAATTGGAGAGGGGGATATGATACTTATCAGAGCATCTACACCAGGGCATGCCATACTATTATAATAAGAGCTATGGCGTGCCCGGGTGACTTGTTGAGTCCCACTAGTCATAGACTTTTTTGATTTTGAGCTCATGCCACTCTAAAATTCATGTCCTTCACTTCAAGTTGTTGTGCCTTAGCTATTTGACTAGTGAAACGATATTGATAGAGAGATTAGACCTTTTTTTGAAGGAGAGAGCAAACATCAAGGCCAATTTTTATTGATTGGGGATAGGATTGGGAATGTAGGGAGGAAAAAGAGCTCCCAAATCTTTTTTTTAAGATTGTTGTAGGGGGGCAAGTGTTTTTTTAGGCTTGGTACTCGTGTGTTCAAGACTTAGAGGAGCCCTCATAACTCTACACCTTGGAGACTATGGAGTGTCGTGCTTATAGACCATTTCTAGTGGGGGCCTATAAAACATGTGGGGTTGGTTTGACAATTGCCACATGCCAAATAACCTTTGGTGTGCTTGTTTTGCCATGCCCCACTAGAGATGCTCTTACTCCATATATGGCTAATTAAATGCCTTTAATATTACATATCCTGCCATATGGGATGATGTACATGCTACCAACATAACATAACTTAACACATGGCAATTTTACTTCATTGATTCTAAAAAAAATCCAACATGACAGAAGGATTATGGAATTGCTAAAAAGTCCATCTGACACTTTGCATTGGATCAATTTGTCCCCAAAGAAACCTGGCACTATGCAGGTCTCTTAGAATGCCCCTACACTTGTAGTTACAAGGCTTCTTACAAAGCATCCATGGTAGATGCTCTAACTTACTATAGATAGTTAAAGAAGAAGCTCTAATTCTTGTTTTTGATGTTGTTTAACCCTTGAATGCTAGGCTAGTGATCGTGGAAATCAACCATTTTGGAATTGTATGACATCCTCCACTTTAAAAAAATCAAAAATATTCATTGGGAGTCAAACTATTGTAGAAGATCTCTTCTTTCCACCCCTAATTCCGAGAATGAATAGTTGCAATTCTGTCCTATAGAGGATAATTCCTTCTCATTCATCGGTCAATAAACATCCGTTGCGTCGTTTAGGGGTTAATGCATAAGATGTGGCATGAGCTCATTGAGCTACCCCTTTAACTTACTAGATGGTTTAATACTAATGGATTAATAATTGATTTGGCCAAAGCCCCTTGTTGGAGTCTACACACACCACGGTACCTTTGAGTTGATTTAAGGTGGGGTACACCCCAAATCACACCTTGCCTAAAACTGCTATCATCACCTTTATGTACATCTCCAAAATCAATGTGTATGTATGTTGAAGAAATGATTTTAGACATCTACCAAAAAAAATTTGACCCTTCATAACTTTGATCCTTCATACTATATCCAAATGTACAGTTCTTTGGTGTGTTGGATCCTCTTTTCACTTGCCAACAAAAAAATATGAAAATTTGACCAATCTAATAATTAGGCATAGTAGTAAAAAGTGGTAGTTTGGGGGGTATCCACCTCAGTAAGAACTTGATATTGTACTCAAAGCTTGGTGCACTTAGAGTCTTTTCATAAACCAAATTTTGTTGTGCATATTTAATTTTATCTTGTGAGCATGTTGTGTTCCTATGGTGGGATTATGGCTTCTTCACAAACTAACATTACTACTAATCAGGTTGTGGATTTGTTGGATTAGTGTGTACAAAAAAAATTGTTTGACATTTTCTTTGTGAAAATGATTACAAGTGTTAGTAGGCTACAAACACCTTGTACACGCATTCTAACACACTACTTAATATTTGTTTGAATGTATAGGTACAAGTGATGCCCATACTCATGGGATGTTCTAGAATGAACTTTTTTTCCCGCCTCGTAAAGAACTTTGTGGAGTTTGTGTGCACATTTCAATTATGATTGTGCATACAGAAAGTGCACTTGGCTAAGTGCAAAAATGGTGATTTGGGTGTGGCACCTTAAACATGATAAATACCTAGAATGAACTTTTGCATGTGATATCCAATTATTGCACTTTTGAAAGGAGTATGTTTGAATGTCTTTTCATTTGTCAACAAAAAAATATGAAAATTTGACCAATGCAATAGAGAAAAAAAATGGTGCTATTGGGTGTCCATACCTTAGGACAAATCAATGTACTGTACTCTACTTGTGTACATAAGAGACTTTCCAATTGATAATGGTATGATAGTTTGCTCTAATTCTGCCCTTCTTCTTAAGACTGTCCCTAGCCAGGGTTTGAAATGGACATTAACTAGTTGTAAAATGGATGTGTAAAGCATTGAATGTTTTGTCAATGATGTCAGAGCGGTTTAACATTTGTCAAATGTTCCTTTATACTTTGCTAGTGGATGGAATAAGAGCCAAGGTGGGTCCATTTCTTAAATGTTTACCTGTATTAAAAAAAAAATTCCCCCACAACTTTGAATGCTAATATTTTTCAATCTACATGGTCAAACTTGATAAATTTTTTACCACATGACCTTGTACAAGTATAGTACAAGATCCTATGGTTGGATTTTTTAATTTTGATTTTTTTTTCTTTCTTGAAAGATCGCAGCAAAAATGGCAATTTTGAGTGATTTTTGTCCAAAAATAGGCATTGGTCTTTTAGGAGTTTAGTTTAGTAAAGATCACATTTTGGAACCCTGTCTATTACTTTCTACATGCTCCAGTGCTTGTTTTTGGTGAAGCCATATCTTTTTTCAGACTATGCATGTGTGGGTTTTGTAAGGCCTACAATCAAGAAATAGATACCTTTGGAAGAATTCTTTAGAAATTCGTAAGTAATTCAAAAGTGCTCTGAAAAATATGAAACCACTTGGGTTAGATTCCACATCAATTTTTCTTCAAGTGAAAAATAAGAGAAAATAATTTCGTGCATCATCGAAAAGGCCGACCAGCCCTTAAACAGGTGCTTTAAGAGCAGACTACCTTAAGTAGTATATGAACCGAGGGGCTTTTAGACTGGGAAGCGAAGAAGATAATAACCATTTTCATTGGCCAAGGATAGTATTTCGTCCAGTAGAGCATTCACACCGGATGGACAGCCACTTGTCTTAACTTCAACCGCCTTCATTTCAGATCCGAAGAACCAGGCCTTAAGTTATCATAGTTTCATATTATGGCCTTCACTTCAGCTCCTCTCTGTTTCGCTGTCTCGCACGCCCCTCCTTGCTCTTGGTGCCGCATTCCCAGCGCTCCCTCTCGCGATCTTCGCATCGCGTCCTTCCTCTCTTCGCCATTGTCATCACGCGCAGTGGCCTGGCGACATGGACGCGAGAGACACCATGACGCCTATCCGCCACTTGGCCCGCGCCAAGTCGCGCCCGGAAGTGCAAGCCTTGGCCACTCAAGCCGGCATTGACCTCTCCGGCTTCACGGACCCCCTCGACATCACCACCTTCCGCGGCTTGTTCCCTCCGATACAGAAGCTCGTGAGCGCGGGTCTGGACACGGACGAGAATCTGGAACTCCTGTTCGGCGACGCCGAAGCCGTACGGGACGTGCAGGCGAACGTGCGCATCCCCATGCTCATGGGCGTCCCCGAGGGATCCCGGCTCACGCGATCGGGCTTCGGGGCGTGGACGCCGTGAACCCGGATGCGCCTGCAAGTGATGTGATCATGCGCTTGTTGCCGCAGTGGCGGAGGGAGGCGACGGCGGAGGAGCAAGCGCTGGAGTGTGCAGTGTGTCAGGAAGCGTTGGCGGGGACGGTGCAACCGCTGCAGGGGTGCAGGCAAGCGCTCTTTCTGTTCTTCCCTTCTGACGTCAATTTCCTTAAAGAGGCCAGAAACTTTGACATATGTGTGCATTGAGGTTTAAATTGTAGGTCAGGGAAATATGGATTCACGATTAAGATCGCGCAGGCGCTCTCTCTTCTCTTCTCTTCTAACGTCAATGTCGTTAAAGAGGCGCGATTCCAGCGCTAAAAGTTACGATATATGTGTGCACAAAGGTTTTAAATGTAGGCCAGATAATAGATTTATATTTCAGACCGCGCATTGTGAAAGGCGCCAAAGTATTGGAATACCGTTATCTGTTCCTGGTGATTTTTATACACTCCAACAGGAATTAGCAGTTACAACACATCGTCAATCATTTTATTTGCGATGGTTTTGGAGCAGTTCCGTACTTTGTCTTCAATTCATGGTCTATTGCAAAGCATTGCAACCGGATTCAAGATTGTTGCAAAAGTCTTGGCACGGAACCAATGCGTATCAGTGCCTATTTAAACTGTTGCAAAAACTATTGCAATCTCAAGTAGTTGCAAATGCATTGCACAATGGTGTACAAATCGTTGCAAAAACTATTGCATTCTCAACGGTTAAGAGGGAAAACAAAACAAATACCTCCGTTAAGGCGCTTAAGAAACCCGAGGAGCTTTCAGTCCTTTAATTGTGCGAATGGATTGTCTCCAATTGACCCCGCGAAGAGTGAACTTGATCCAAGACTTGCTGTGTTCAGTTCATTGTGCGAAAACTTTGTCTCGAACTGGCTTCAAAAAGAGTGAAATTGATCCTGTACTTGTTTTCAATCCTGTCAGCAAACCAATTGTCACAGGACCAGCCCCACGTACGAAGAAGCAAATTGATACAGTATTTCTTTTTCGCAGTCCTTTGTACAAACAAATTGTTTCGAACTGATTCCGTGGAGTCCAATTTGTTGTGTTCAGTCAATTGTGCGAACAATTTGTCTCAAACTAGCCCCACGAAGAGTGAAATTGATCCAGTACTTGTTCGCAGTAAGTCGGTTCGCTCTTAACCCGAGGCAAAGCTTTTTTGTCATGCTATGTGGTCGCATACTGTTGCAGTAGACCTAACACGCGCTCAGCTTTTCTTGGACTTGTGTGCAGGCATGTGTTTCATGTGAGTTGTATTACGGAATGGTTGTCGAGGAAATCGACTTGCCCATCTTGTCGAAAGGCTCTTCCACTGGTCGCTCCTCGTCCTCCCACGGCCAGCGAACTGTCAAAACTTGCGGAGGTGCAGAGGTTTCAGAGGATGATGGCCGACTTCATGTAACTTAAACTGCAGAAGGACGCTGCGACCACTAAGTGTCCGATGGATGACAGAGAATCTTTCTACTTTCTATGTACTTGTGTTTCAGTGTTAAGTTTGGACAGAAGTGTTCTAGATGTTCATCCCTGAAATTTGTGTGAAAAGAGGTCTTGTACAGTAGTTTGACTTCCAATGAGTGTTCTTGTTTTTTTTTAAGCAAGCATTTCACATAGTTCTAAAAAAGGCTAATTTGGGGGGTTAAGGTATGGAAATTGTTCCCTTTGAATTAGCTTTCAATTGTTGTGAGTGATCTTTCTTATGAGAATGTCAATGTGTTGCCATGTTTTTTAGAGTTCCAATTCACTAAAATATTTAATATTGGGAAATGTATATTGTAGTCTAAGGTCATCTTCAGAAAATTTTGTCAAATAATTATTTAAATTCAAAGGGTAGTTCATTTTCTATTAATAAGTTATTTGATTAATATTAAATATTTTTTCTCAACTTTCAACAACCCTTCAAACAATCTTGGAAGTTGAATAGTTCTCTTCATTGCTTAGGGAAGTTGTAGTCATGGCTTTGTCCTAAAGTTAGAGGAATGAATTTGGATTTTGTATTGTTTATTGAACATGGCATGGCATCAAGTTGTATAGGTATGTTTTCCAACATTGACTTTCTCTATGCTTTAATTTGGATTTGACAAAGTGGCTTATTAATTTTAAAAACCATTTGGCTTCAAAAGTTAAGCCTTTTCTTTTTAGATGTTGTACATTGTCATTCTAAGAAATTATTTATTTTGCTATAACATTCCCTTCATTTAAGGTTTATTGTATTCATGAGATATCCATTGCAAAAGGTCTTTGGGTACACTATCTTGAAAGTTTGATTTTAAGGATGGAGGGATAGAGTAATGAGTGTCATGTATAGGGGGGCTCTTGAGTAGCACTTTGGAAGAAGGTAGATGTGTATAATGTTGCACCTCACTATGGGAGATTAAAAAGAAGATTAACCATTAAATGATGCTAATGATATTTTTTGTTTGATGGATGACAAAGAATCTTCTTATGTAGGATAGAAGTGCAAGTGATCCTCCTTGGAATTTTGTACAAAAAGGAAAGATCTTGCACAATAGTTTGACCTCCAATGAGTATTTTATTTTTTTATTTCTTAAAGTAGATGACACAAAATTTCAAAATGGATGATTTCTTGTGTCTGTAGTCTATCTTTTTAAGGGTTAAGAGAGTATTGCTTATATTTTCTATTGTTTAGGGTGTCTTGAAGAAAGACCACTTTATGTGCCATGTGTAAGGGGGCTCTTCAAGCCACACAATAGGACTAAATATTGGTAAATCTTTTTGAGAATATGTAAAGATTTCTTATTCTTATGTTGCACATAAGTTGACTTTGTGAATAGATATCATCTATAAATGGGATATGTGTAATGTGGGTTGGTAGTATTGTTATCAATATCATAATACACTCATTTTTAGAATTTTCCATCTGACACCCCAGACTGATGTTTTGAGTATACAATTAGTTTTAAACTGAGTGCAATTTGGTGAGAGAATTGAGGACGTGGTAATACAAAGCCATGGGTACAAGAGAAAGGAGTGTTTTAAGTATAGTCCTAGACATATAGTTCTATAAGTAACGACCTTTAAGGGGTGTTTTTAGTAAAAATTTACTAGAAATACATGTGTGTTTAGTAAATTTTTACTAAAAACACCCCTTAAAGGTCATTACTTATAGAACTATATGTCTAGGACTATACTTAAAACACCCCTTTCACTTGTAGTGGGTGTAGCTCATAATATTGCCATAATAGCCTGTTTCAGCTCCTCTGTCACAGATTAGAACTACTTGCAAAAGGTTAGAATTGAGGGACTGGATTCCTCTCATAGAACTCTAAATTGAAATCACCTTACAAAGGTAGCGAGGATATAGTAGAACCACCCATTACCAACTACTTAAGCATTCTGCATGATCTGGAGCAGTGTAAGCAATGCCAATTTTCTGCCATGTAGAACAATAGAAATCATGGGTGTTGCCAAATTTTCATAATTTTGCTTTCTTGAAATTCAAATTGTTGTTAATTTTAGAAGCCAAAAGTTGGCTTGCACCCATCCCCAACACATAGATTCTTCCATCGTTGCTCATCTAAAGACGAATTTGGCTCTTGCAACGAAGCACATGTGTCATAATAGTGATGGCTAGAAGATGGTTGGAAACCAAGAAACCAATGGTTAGATATCAATCATCTCTCTGTTGAATTTCCCATTACCTGTATATTGTCCATGGGGCCTGGCTGGTAATGGGTGGTTCTACCATAAATACTCTCTTCCCCAATTTCAATTTGTTATATGAATTACATTCATTTGACTTCCATAAGCCACGAAACCTTGACTCATAACAGCCATTAACCCTTCATCGCCTGAGCTCCGAAGACGTGCTGGGAAGCTCACAACGGCAGCGCCATAATTAATTGCCCGCAGTCTGATTACGCAATTGTAGGGAAATTCACCGTTGAAATTTGTAGTTCAGGAGGAACAGAGTCGAGAAATCACCTCCGATCAGGATTTGGTGCGACGGATTTTCCGTTTATAATGTTTGATCGTGGAACACAGTCAAGCTTACATCCTGTTTTTGGCCGACATTCTTTGCCGCGGAGCTGAATTTCGCTGTAACGACGCCAAATTTTCTGAAAGCATTTCATGGATAGGGAGGCCATGAATAACATGAGAGTTCTCCGTCATTTCTGGACCACGAATGTAGACCATCTGTGCAAAGTTTTGGATTGAACACTGGAGTAGACACAGACGGTGACCGGTTGGCCGGAAATGGGGCTCTCAAGCAACGGGTGATGAGGGGTTAAAGGAGTTCCAAGCACTTTAGGGCTGATTGGTAGTTCAAGGAAGAATCACAGTACCCAAGATGCTCCTATTTCTAACATCTTCTCTTCATCCCAAACCCCTTCACATCTTGAAGTAAAAAATGGAAAGCATTGGTACGCAGCCAACAATTATAGGCAAGTGTAGTTACTGCCAAACACAGTGCAACTACAGTGAAAACGATAAACAATTCACATTACTCAAGAATGCTAGAGAATAAACCATTCCCCAATTTCAAATGTCTCATAAAATAGACCCATTTTGTCAATTCCAACTGTGCCACCAAACCTTGATCCCTAACAGCCTTGAAAGGAGCTCCCACCACTGTGGGTTAATTGAAAATTCAGGAAAGAATCACAGTATTCAACATGCTCCAATTTCCAACATCGTCAATCTTCAACACAGACCCTCTCAATCTTCAAGTCAAGAATGGAAAGGCTCAATACTTGGCCAACTCCAATAGGCAAATGTAGTTACTGTTAACTACAATGGAACTACAGTGAAAAGGGTGAACACTACCCGAGAATGTTCTAGAATGTTCTAGAATGATCTAGAATGTTAAGTTCGGGCTGAGACCACAAAGCTAGAGGTCATTGACCAGGGTTACATGATACTATCAGTTGGTGGCCGGAGGTCGGCTGGAAGCGTCTGTGATGACACAGATTTGACGTCGTCCGTCTGCAGCATGGGTCGCTTGCCCGTTTCTTTCAACAAACCTTCGGCCAGATGCTGCTTGGTGGGTGTCAACATGACATAGTTGGGGTCTGCTCTCTCGTAACTGGAACCATTCACAAATCCACCACAACAAAATAAATGTCATAGACTATCCAACAAATCTTCCACATAACAGGAAATGATGAGGGCATTACCACCAGGGGGGTAGACCTCTATCTGAAAAACATGATAATTTCTCACTTCAATTTAGGGTTAGAATTTCTTCAAATCATTAGCAAGATTCTGAAAATGAATCAGTTTACATGCACAAGACGTATTCTGCATCCATATCTAGAAAATACATTTTATATCTAAATTAAGCTGGAGGGAGACTTCATTTCTAGATACAGCAAAAAATTTGGTGTTACGCTCTTAATCAACTCTAGCAGGGTTCCTTTCTCTTAGAAAAATAGGGACCCTACTAGTGCAGTGTCAGTAGGCATTTTTATTCAATTCTCTCTACGAAGGCATAAGGGAGGAAATCTCTGGAATATAGAATGTCATGAGATCCCTGCTCCAAATCAATTTTATCACAAACACCACCAACTGAAATGAACAAAGGAACAAGTTCATCAACAACCTACATGAACTCAAGGCCTAATGAACCCCCCAAAATTGACCAATAATTCCATAAAATGGGAAGTGAGACAATCTAAAAATTCAATATTTTCATGTACACTTAAGCTTCTTTATTGTCACAGTCTAGGCACCCAAAATGCACATGCTTAACAATGGAGTAATGTAACACTGTAGCAATGAATAGTGTAATTTTAAAAAGGTTCATTAAAGCACTGAGGGCCAAAGGGTGATTTAAAACCATTTTCAAGCTTGTTGAACTCCTTATTATCACATTTGTTTGCAACTTCTTTTGATTTAGCAAAATGTGAAAATGGATTTTGAAATGAGTATGTTTACTAACCCCTAAAAGACAGCATCCACCAGGTGGATTGTGAATGTTTTCAAGAGCTTAATGTGGGAGCTACATAAAATAGATAAAGCAAATCCAAGTATGTTGAAAAAGCAATTTTTGTCTATTCTTCTATTCTTCAGCGATGTGACTAACGTGATCGCTCGGTGCTTCATGATTGTTGCGAAAAATTCTGAATAGGTTCATTTAGGGATGGGAAGAAAACAAAGACTTGCAAAAATGAACAGACCATAGTTTTTTTTCCTTACAAAATCTCAAACTCTACATCCACCTTCCTATCAGGGGGTAAGTTAGAGAATAAAGGAAGTGATATTAGAGACGGTGAAGTTAAAGTGATCTGGGTGCATTCCTTCACAATCATCATCCACTGATGAAAAGGTGGTGGATTGAGTACAAACCTGACATCTCCAAAATTCTCAACTCGAACACCAAATCCAAGATCCGTCAGTCCAACTTTATGGTCCCGAACAGCTGCACAGGAGAGTAAAAGAAATAGTCATACGGTATTCAAGCCTTGTCCAAAACTTGTGTTCTTTTCAATTTTAGGCTAAAAATCTTACTGAGAATTACCCCCGCATACATGAGCAATTTCTTCAAAGAGACGCACATAGCACACTCTACCTCTACTTTAATAGGAACAAGGTGCCGAAAAGAAGACCACTAAGGAGATAATATAGACTTTAATAAAGCACCATATGGTTATTCATTCAGGACGTACCTGCAAGTGATAGTGTCACAGATGGTTGCCACCACGACTTCAGAATGACAGTTAAGCCTGAACTACGGGATCCCAGTTTAGCCTGTAATAAACAAGCAACACATTGGTCCATCAATTTGTCTTACCGTTCGCACATTCTGAGTGACTCCCGTCGGAAATAGATAATTTCTTCGCAGCTCAACAGAAAATTACAGGTGCTTACAGGCCAAACTGCAAGATTTTAAACAAAATTTTTTGCCTAGAATTGGAAAATTGCAGTTCTCAAAAGAAATTACACTTCACAGACAAGTCTTTGAGGACAAGAAAAAAGTTGAGACCAAGACAAAACTATTTGGAACCCATGGAACAAGATGGGAAAACATTAAAAAGTAAATTAGGCCAATTGGCCTCGTCCATTTTGACCATATTGTGGGCTGATGATACTTGCAGCATTCCATAAAACGGTCAAATGAACAAGAGACCACTAAGAAAAAGTGTACGCATCCATGTCATATTATCATTTCTTGTCAAAAATTCCTTCTCCATGGGTATTTGGACAAGGTGTAAAGCCCCTAAAGGCAACTCTCCAACTTCTGACCAATCACATAGCTAGATTTCTTAGAATATGGTTGATATATCTTTGTTTGGACAGATGTAAACCAGAAATGCATCATGGAAATCAAATCATGTTAAGCTAAGACTTGGACCTACAATACAATACGCAGTTCAGGCCTCACAACATGTCAACGCAACATAGTGCTTGATTTTGTTCTCAGCTTTTATAAATGAGGTGAACTAATATAAATTGTAACTGTCGGTTAACAAGCATAGGGTATGTAGACCTCACCTTCACTTGTACATTCTTATTTGCTTGCCAGGATCCAGCTACTTGCATCTTGGGTGGCACTGAGGCTAATTTGGCTTTGCCCGACTCTGTCACTTCTGCTTTCAGCCTGCACATATGATCGGCTTGGTGAGTAAAAATAAATGTATTGAGCTCTGAAAGGTGAAGGATACTAAAACCGCTAGTGATCTGGTCTCTAACAGCAATTCATCTATTCAATGACCCCGATTGGGTTTATTAGCAAGTGGTGAAAGCATGACTTGGCCGAATGCCTATTGTTATACACAGTGATAAAAACCTCCCACTTCTAATGATAGCATAAGAAATTCATATATAGTGAGTAAAGGGAGAACCATACGTGTGCTCAAACTCGAAACCCAGATCCACGTAATTGGTGATAGCCACTACTTCTTTAATTTCAAATGGATTCTTCACCTGCGAACACAAACAATGCAAACTGATTTTCCAAAGGCTAAAAACACTAGAAGCTCTATCAATCTACAAACCAAGGATACCAAAATAAGAGTAATCACAAGTAGCATAACGGGATAATAATACCCGCTGAGTATTAAGAATATGCAATGATGAAAGAAGGGATGGGATAAGTTTAAAACTAACCCTTCTTTGAACAACCAAATGATGGTAGTATGAGGCAATGAGCTGGTCAACCAAAGCAAAGAAAACTCCTGGGTTAGAATAAGCACATGAATAATTCATATACTGGAAAATTTAAATATAACAGTTACCAAATCTGCTCCTTCACGACCGCTAGGCAATTCCCGAACAAGAATTAAATTTGATCACAACATGGAAAGAACAAAGAAGAGATTAATACAAAGCCAGATATTGGAATAATAAAGATCATAAGAGGACTAAACGAGATTAACAGTAGAATTAAATTGTTTCAAGACAAGCCAAAATGCTAACTTGATTAAATAGTTAGCATCCTGAGTAAGTTGGTTAAAAGACGGCCAGAAGATACCTTTGAGTTGTCACAAAGCTCTACACAAAAATTGAATGATGGTTCCAACGGACCCTTGCCTCCTAGACCATAGTCTATGGCATAGCTCCAACTACCTTTCTCAAAGCTTTTCTGCCCTTCAACACTCCCAGCACATGCAAGTCCTCAGTCAGATTCCAGCACTCAGAAGCACAGCATAGATTGTGCATGATATTGCATTAGAGGGTGGGGTGGGGTGGGGTGGGGGTGGAAACGATAACGAATTATATAAAAATAAGTATGAGAAGTAGAATTGAAGGTGAAGTACCCATCTATCACTTACAGCTGCTTCACGAACTCTACAAATGAAATACACAGGACCACATTGCATAGAACCCCTAGGAAGTACTGCTAATCCCCACAATGCACAGGCTCCTGAACCCCTACGTGCCCACCAAATGGGCAAGCAAGGATACTTCCATATCTATAGGAGTCAAGGAAATCATTTTAGGAAGTTTAAAGGAAGTAGAAAAATCTACAAATTGAAGAAATAATACCCCACATATTTTGAAGATATAGAGGTATATTTTGAAAGTTGCTAAAATTGACTATTAGTTTCCAAAGTGAAAATTCTATTTTTAGCTTGGACTCTCAGGGGTGAAAAAGAATCAGCCACACAACAAACGGTTATGTCACTGATACATTCACCAAAATGTAAAGCTAAAATAGTTGCCACTATAAATTGCACTGAACGTGAAATATTGGAGGGTTGCAATTCATGGCAAAAATTTTACCCTGGATACTGCAATACATGCTACTATGTATCGAACATTCATTGGTGACCCGATGTGAACGAGGCTGAATGAAACCTTAGTAGAATCGCTTAGTAAAGTATAATACTATTTAGCCATTAATCTCCCAACAATGCTTTTTATCCCATTGGGACACAGTCAATACAGGATAGGGTGATGGAGTAATTCCTCACCTAAACCCTTGAATTGAACACCCGTAGTTACAGGCCCTATTTTACCACAAGCCCAAGCACAAGTGGGTATCCATTGGCTTGTTGGAGCTCCAGCCCCTACTCATCAAAGCCACCACTTCAATATGTTGCAGTTTGCAGTGCAAATTCAAGAGTGCATTAACTAAACGGCACCATGCAGTAAAAAAATACCATGCGAAACTTCAGGTCTCAAGAGAAATTGACGTTAGCAGAGTTAACGTAAAGTGACGAAGTTAACTTTTCATATATTATCTAGACTTTTTTTAGATAATATAAGCAATTGTAAGCAACTACGAGGGCAACACACAAACACAAATAGAATTGACATCTTTCCATAAATCAAAGCCAAGTTCCAGAGGGGAGCATTACATCGAAGTGGAGAGAGACTAGAACCCACTGTAAACTGTTGCGTGGCATAGCGTGCTCCCAATACGACATTGTCTCCAACTTTTCCCCTGAAATTCCGATGAGAGCAAATTAAGTATTACATCTTCAAGATCACAAGAATCTGCTCCGGGGACAAGTTATAATCAAACGTCAAGTAATCTTTGCAATACAGTCATCCATAAAAGACAAGAAAATGAATAATTTTACATGAACCCCTAAATGCCCAAGCTAAAAATAAAGAATTCCATTTTGGAAGTTAAAAGTCAATTATGAAACCTACCAAATCATGTTATCATTTTTTTTAAATGTAGGGTCTGATTTCTTTTTTCTATTCGGCACATTTTATTACTTTCCTAGAAGCTTCAAAATGATTTACAACTCCTATAGAATGATATGGAAGCAGTCACTTTTGGTCAATTGGGCTCTTGGGGGGAAGTCAATATCCTCTGACTGAGACAACAAGCTCTCCACTACTTTGACAATAAAACGAGGAATGTTTTCCTGTCGGAGATGATGGATGTAAGCACGCAAAAAAGATGGAAGAACTTTGAGTGTTCCAATAAAAAAAATGTCTTACATATCGGTTGGATTGAGAGGTAGTAGGGTCCACGCTCCAAGTCCTTTCTTTGTATCGAACGTACAAGCTCGTATTCTCATTGGACTACAACACAACCAGCATACGAAAATCAGTCCACAATAGCCAATACGTGTAAGAATTTTACGCTAAGTTCTCAAAAAGTGTAAAAAGAAGTTTCACAATGCTACCTGCCGACGCTGGACACTGTGATGTCTGCAAAGTTATTAGGATCCAATACTGTCCTGCAATACAAATTCCCAATACGTGTAAGAAAGTCAAGAATGGTGATATCACAATACATTAGAACTCTAACAAATGCGACAATAGCCTACCACAGAGTGTTTAAAATAAAGGTTTAGTTAATCCCTCGACTGCTACCCAGTAGGAAGATGTATGCAAATCCAACAACATAAACAATTTCCCCACAGCTATACCAGCTTTGAAATAACTTGTGACTTGAGCAACATGTAGAATAGTCATCTTCAAACGACAAATGAGATGTCAAAAGACAAAAATAAGAAAAAACAGATTTCTCAGGAAACTGCACTGTTTCGAAAATTTTAAACAGCAAGGGGAGATCTCCCTATAGTCAAAGTAATCATACGACGTCTCACTATGATCACAATGATCACACCAGGCCTCCCTACACATCCCTACAAGGTCTCCATCTGTGATCATACAGAGACCTCCCTATACGCTGTGGCAAAGATTATTCTTATGATGTTTTCGAAAAGCTCCTGCCACAGTCTAGTTTCCTGTTAGATGATTAGCTGATCTCTAGAATTTACTGTTTCCAACTCACCGCTGCCACCGAAACACAGCCTCACCGTCAAAAGATTCGAGCGCATCTCCATGAGTAGGAGCTAGCACCTGCACGAAAGTAGGCTATCAATCTTTACTGATACAAATAAAATAAAATTCTATGTTGGCTCAGAAACTGCAGCTCAGCTGAATTCAGGTAGAGAATACTGAAACAATCAGGGACCTGATCCCGTGCTCTACACAGACCCCCTACTTCCAACAGCACCTTATCTATTGATTGGACTTTTTAGCAAGTGGTATAAGCATAACTTGGCTACAAATCTATGACAACTGATCTGAGAATGGAAACGGGGTGGTAAACTGTCGTTTATACAGGTCTACAACCCTCTCGATTTGAATGTGCATACTAAATTCATACATAGTGCTAAAAATATGATCTCTACAGATCTGGCTCTTGCACCCAAACAAAGAACTTTCAACTGCAATATACATCATACATAACATACTTGAAGAGCTGCATCGACACCCTTGGAAGAGGACTCCTTGCTAAAGAGTTTTATGTATGTTAAAATGCTTTAAGGGATACAAACAGTATCCTCCACCATAGATGAAATCAAGCTCCTGTTGCTTCAGAAACAGAGATGGAATGAAATCTTACCCGGGCAGTGACATCAACGCGTGGATCATCAGCAGGTTGCAACACAAGATGGGCCAATATGTTCCGGGATTCATCGAAATACATATTGAAGAGACGAGCCCGAGCCAACTTGCTGAACATCAGGTCATATGATGACTCTGTCATTCTGCATCCATCGAACCCACACTATCAATCATCACGCACCAGAATTTTCTCAAAACTCACAAAACAGGAAATAATCTCATTCCCATTCAATCAAATTTTCAAAATGACAAAACACAAGCACCAGTAGCAATGAAGTAGGAGAATCCACTTCTAACATTGATCAAATTCCAACACCCTAAAATTTTAGATAACGAGTACAATGTGAAGATTTATACCACTTAAACATCAAATCTTGTATTAGTTTTAGGTCTTTCGTCAACAAAACTCTAAACCCTCACAAATTGTGCACATTGCATCCAAATAGTGCATGTTTAGATGAATTTGAAATCCCCTTTCATTTCCCAATGTCCTAATTCCAACACCATAAATTCTTAGACAATGCGTACATCTTTACTATGAGGATGTACACAGACCTCATGTACACAGATCTAATTTCCCATTGGTTTTAGGTCAAATGCCACTAAAACTTTGAACCCTCATAGCTTTCGCATACAACATCCAAATAATGCATGCTTCCGTGAGTTGCTGCCCCTATCATTCATTGCAAAAAACAATCCATAAAATTTCAACTAGCCTACACTAACAGTGATTATACTCAGAGCCATAAATTCAGATTCAGATTGAGCAGGAATCAGAACAACAAATCTGCAACTCGTGAACAGCTGGGGTGTCGCGACAGGATCAAAATTTCAAAATTTCAAAATTTTGGGGGGTAAGGTTTATGCAAGAATTCGAATTTTGTGAAGAATTGGAAGTTACCGTGATCGCGTGGCGAAATGAGGGCGCTCCAGCAAAGGAGGCACCAGCACCACCGGCGGAGGCGGCTCCTTCTTGCTCACCCAGTTGCCCATCTCTGCTGCTGCCAAAACCCAATTCCAGAGAACTGAATCACTTGAGAAACTCTCAGAATCTCTACCAGATTGTTGCACTACTGCGTCTGGATTGATTGCAACGCAGCAACTGATGCTCGAAAAAGGCGAAAAGACTTTGGAGAAAAGGTGAGGCGATGGGGGTGACGGTCTTTGAGTGATTTCTAGAGCAGTTTGAGGTTTTGGGAGTTTGACTGGTAGAGGCGGTGACCACATTTCAAAAGGAACCTCCAGCTGTAGGTTTCACTGCTTTTCTCGAATGCCAAAAGTGCAATTACTTGCAGCTGTCGGTTACGACGCCTGCCTCCGTGGTCTTTATAGTGTGCACCGAAACTTCCGTATTATCACGGTCTATAATATCACATTTTGATATATTTTCAGAATGTCGACAACACTGATTGGTGCTCTTATTTGTAAGGGTGGAAATTAGTGTCGCCTAGAAAATTAGAGTCACCATCAAAAAAAATTGTGGAAATTGGTAAAGTGCAATATAGGTAGAACCTCCCTTAGAACGAGACTATGCACTAAGAGAGGTCTATGCATTTAGAGAGGTCGTAGGGCCACTTGTCTTTTTTATCTTGAAGCATGTGCCATGTGTCTTTTCATCTTGAATCATGGGCATGGGCCACCTACTGTTTACAAACTCTCTCAATGCATATTATACACCAAGGGAGGGTGCACTAAGAGAGGTTCTACTTGTAATTCTACAATCTACATCAATTGAATATAGCTTATATAACTTCCATAAATTAGTATCACAAGTACTTTAATTGGGATAAATTAGTATACTTAATTTGAAAGTGGAATCTTGTTATGACAAATAATGTGTCTCCACAAGATAGAGAGAGAGAGAGAATGGTATTTTTCAAAATGAGACTCTACTTTCACAAAACAAAACACAACCTTGATGGTTTAAAGGTCATATAGTTGAATGGTTGGATTTTGGTCAAACATATTCAATTAAGGATCTTTGAAGAAGGTTTTCATGATGCCAAGTCCTGTTTTTGGAAGTAGGTTTGTCACCATTTAATTGCCTAGTCAGAAAAATATTATCTCATATTGTTTTTCATCTTATTATATCCTTAAATTTGCGAAAAGTAAAGATATTGATGCTTGTAATGATCTATTAGACTTGGCTAATTATGTGTTGTAACGTTCTTGAACCTCCTTGCTCTCAATCACTAATTAATCATGTCTACCTAGGTTATGGAAAACAACATGCCTCTTGTCATCAAATGAGATGTTGTCATTTAAATTCAAATGGGGTCCATTGAGGTTATGTATGTAGGTGAATATGGAGTTTGATGAGACAACTTCCACGTCTTTCAATAGTCATATAATATATATATATATATATATATATATATATATATATATATATAGTATATTTGAATTTTTCTTTCTCACATATATTTTATATTACGGTATAAAGAAATATGTTAAATATGGTAATGTAGTCAATACAATAGTATCAAAATAGAAGATGTAAGTGTACAAAAAAATACACAGAATGTCAATTTTATTAAATTAACAATATTCCGCAAGTCAAAAATTGAGATATATATTTTCACAACAATTTGATTTCAAGCCACAAACTAGGATAGATGTAGATTTGGGTTTCAATTTGTGTAGCATGAATTGTGCTAAAGTAATGGAATATTATCAATTTAACTAATGTCACGACCCTCATGACAAGGTGTGCCCGTGCCACCTTGGTGAGCAAGGGGGACATTGGGGGTGACTCCCCAAGCCTTGCAAGAGATGAGGTGAGGGGGACTAGAAATCCCGAGCGATCAAAGCAATGTAGCGTTTTGATCCGGACGAATTTGGGGGCGTGTGATACATGCTTGGAAAGGTCTTGAGAAGACGCTTCTATCCGTCCAAAGAACGCGTGATTTGGACTTGTGAGTCAAAAGTTATGGGCGTTCAAAGTTGGGGGTGTCCCGGTCGCTCCAGGAGTGCCCTGACCGCGCCGGGAGTGTCCCGAATCTTTGGAGGGCGATAACTTTGCGAGTACTTGTCCGAATGGAGCAAATGAGTAGTCCATCGGCATCTACGTGTCGCTTAAATGTCGAAAATGGGGTCGCATGTGCGATTTGGATCTCGGACCGCAAAGTTATGCTGGGTGGAAGTTTGGGAGTCCCAAATTAGCACGAATCGGGAGAAACGGGGTGGTCCTCCCAAACCAATGTGGTTTTGGGAGTTCCCTTTGACATACAAGGGGGGGGTCTGCTGAATCCCACAGAGAGTACTATAGGAGGGGTTGGTCTCCCTCCTCACTCACTCTTGGAGCCTTAGTGAGTCCTGATGACTCAAGGTTGGTGGTGTGGGGTCACCACCACTCTAAGGCACCATGGGACACTTGGGTGTGTCCCGTGGCACCGGTTGGGTGAAGTCCCACTCCTTGCTAGGCTATGTGAAGTATCCCGAATGGTGAGTCCCAATTATTGATGAAGTCGAAAGTAGCAAATATACAAAGAGCCTAGTGTGGAGTTGGGGTTACACTCAAGGGCAGTTAGGACCATGGTGAATAGTGCCACCATGGGTCCTTGCACAATAAGATGGAAGTTCTACCCCATGTTACCAAGTAACATGCCCCGGTGTCATGATGTGTGTGTGTGTGCTAGTAGTCCCGGTGACTGAGACTTAGTACAAAGAGTTGGAATTGGGGACTAACATTGGATGTGCGTGGCATATGCAGTATTAGAAGAGCGTGACCCTTGGTGCCACTAAAGTATCAAGTACTTGAGAAACATTGGAAGGGAACTTAAGGTGGTAAGTGTCACTAAGGGGCGCGACAACTAAATGGGCGTTCTAGACAAAATGGGCCTTTGAAATGTTTGAGGGCTAAAGAATTTGCATTTTATATCCTCTAATGACCCATACAATCATTTTGATGATTGTTTTTTAACAACATTTTCGAAGGATAAATTTCAAAAGTAATAAAAAAATTATAATTTATAAAAAATTGGATTATTTTTAAAAATAATCACGTAATAAAACTATTCAACATCCTCATTAAAAATTAACATTATTTTTTCCTAATAACAAATTTGATTGTTCTCTAATTTATTATTGTCTCTTTTTTCTTACATCTAAATGAACACAAAGTTAATATTATTATTGAAGTGTCAAAAAATTACTATTAGAAAAAAATAATGATGTTTTCATGATGAATTTTTTGACAAATTTGCACTAACTAATATAAATTGAAACTTTTGCCAATAATATAAACAATCTCATGATAAAAATATAAAACTTATGAATATATATATAATTGATTTGGTTGTTAACTCAATTCAATTATGACTTATTCAATCTATGTTTGCAACGAATCACCTTTAGGGCTAAAAAGTTTGGTGTTGCATTAATTGATAAATGTTGTTTTTGATTTTAAGAAAATTATTTCTGAATTTAGAGTGTTGATTCATTTTATTTGGATTGGTAATGTTATTAAAAAAAATGTTTATAGGTTTTAGACAGCTTGTTAGAACAATCTTGCATGAAGGATTGACATGTTTCAATTCCATCGTAGAATTATTAACCATTTCTTTTGTTCTATCTTTTTTTTTAATTTTTTCTTGAAATTTTTTTAAAGAATGAAAAATCAAGTTTTAGAGTATTTTTTTCATAAGCTCTCAATTCAATTTGATCTTAGACGTAATAAAATTAAAAATTAAAAATTGATAATGCCGATATTTGAAGTTAAAATAGATTCAAAGTCTTATAACTTGAAATGGCAAAGTAATGTGTGCAAACTACATCATGTAGTCTTGGATGAATTTGTACAATAGCTAGTAAATGATACAACAACTAGGTGGGTCATGCATCTTAAGAAAGGGAACATGGCCAAACCCAAGCATGTCACAATGCTCATAAATGGTTTATCTTCACATGATAAAAGTTTAGGAGTTAATCCCTCAAGGCCCAAACATTCAAATTTTGAACAATAGATGAATACATCCAAAGCACACAAAAATGCATTTTTTTCATTCATTGATATTTTTTGAAGATTGTTGTGTTGGTTCTTTAACAATTGAACAATAGAAATTATGATGACTTTGCTCTTCAAATATTCTAAAAATCAAAGTGTAATCAAGTTTGGCCTCAAAAGTAATTATTTTAGGTCAAAAATGGCACTTCAGAAAAAAAATAAGTAGAATAAAAATCTTCAAAAATGACTATGATTAGATCTTCAAATTTTGAACTGAAAAGAATTTTTTTTGTTGTGAAAATCACAAATATTCAACTTGCAATCAAATTTAGAAAGAATTTTTAATTTCTGGCTTCAAATATAGTTGAAAAATATTGGCTTGTGTACTGGTTGATCTCATTGTATGAATATGATCTATGAATCATATTTTACAATTGTTGTTTGAGAATCATCATTGAATTATTCTTTCAAGTTATCATTTTATAATATATCTTCATAATTTTGGATATCTCAACTACTCTTTGGTACTTAAATGAAGAACAAACAAGTTCACTTTACCTTCCTATTCACTCTTTGCACATATTGACTGTGATTTGCACTTGGTGCACACTAAAGTGATTAAACCTCATTCAATCATAACATTCATTATCACTACTAACCTTGGTTCTACAAGACATGGTGTGGAATATTCCATATCCATCAGTAGCTAAGTGGATAGGTAGAGTCTCAATGTGATGAGCAAGGTGCATGAAGGAAAGGCAATGGACAAGAAGGCTATTGAATGTTATGATCCTATCACAAACATATTCTCATTTATACATTATATTATATAGTACAATGCTTATTAAAACTTATTCCCAAATAATTCACTTTGAGTTAATTAACACTTTCAAACACCCAATGTTTAGGATATTTTTGAGGTTTTACTAGCTCTTATCCTTTGATTCCCCTATTGAACCAATTTTTGAAGTACCAAGTCTGATTTTTTTTTTCTATTTTTTACTCTGAATAGAAATTTTATAGATTTTTCAAAAGGTTTTTTTACATCTTCAAATAGACACACACACACACACACACACACACACACACACACACACACACACACACACACCTTTTTTTTTTTCAATTCCAGTGACTAACTTTGGACTAGCCACTCTTTTGTCCCAAACATTGTCTGGCTCTAGTGATGAATAAAGATATGTTCACATTTGGTGTTGGGAGTGTTGTTTGCAAAATGAATCTAGTCCAAAAGTAGGTCTAAGTTTGTTCCTAAGACCCTCAGTAACAACACTCTTTTATCACCATGTGCGAACATAACATTAGAGTGTGTTGTAATTAAGGGTCTTAGTAACAAATTTAGACCTATTTTTGGACCAGATTCACATTGCAAACATCACCCCTAACACCTAGTGCAAACATACCCATAGCCTATTAACAATTAGATCACTTTTGAATAGTACAATACAGTGGCCTTACAAAAAGACTAGTCTGTACCTCTTTACAGTACTGTACAGTTCCACATGATTTGTATCGGAGGAAGGAGAAATGGGTCAAAGGGAGAATGGACTCCCTTGTTGCCTCAGCCATGGAGAAATGTAAAATTTGCCTTCATTTAGTAGTTCATAAAATTTCCTACTGAAGTTTGCGACATTAACAACAGTTGTGCATCAGAAAAGTTGGGGCCAGATTGTTTTGATGCCATTTTGACACCAAAGGCAGCATACAAGTCATTTTAGTGTCATTTTATCCATACTAGGTTGGTATGGAGGTTGGCACCAAACTAACATAATTGCACTTCAATGCACCATTGTGGCACCATGTTCACATGCCTTGAAGTTCCTGATGTGGGTGGGGTTCTTGATTGAAGATCAGGCTTCAAAGTTTCCAAATTTGATTGTCCATGGTAAATATTAAGTTCATATTTTTTTTCCTATGAGGATGAAAAGTTATGGGTCAATTTCAGTTCTTCTCATGGGAGAAAAGACAATTAATGTGCATTACACTTAGACCTCTTTAACCCTGAAACGACATTGAGGACAGAAATTGTCCAATGAATGACATAGGATATCATCTTTGTAGTAGACAAACTAAGAAAATTTTCATCTGTTGTTTTTATGGTAGGAGGAGAGAGGGGTATGTAGAGTCTTGTAAGGCAAGAGCCACCCTCATTGAAAGCCTTTTAGTTTTTTTAGGAGTATGGGAGGCAACCCATTTCTGATCACTACCCCAATTTGGCAGTGTCAGGTGGAGTAATTTCAATTAGGAGGTGATCAAACAATGATTGATATTGGCACATTTCTTGGCGCACTTGTGACACATTATGATTGTCTACAAGACTCTCAATATTGCAACCAATCCTTGGTTAGAAATAGAAAGGTCTATATGACCAATATGGGTGGAACAAAATCTTTAGCTAAAAAAATTCATAGTAGTTATGTTTTGAGAAATTAAAATCTGAAAAATTATAGAAATCTTGTGAACTCTATTTCTATACATGAAAAAATTTCCTCACTCTTGAAAACCTCCCTTGCAAATACAGGTAGAACCTCCCTTAGTACATAGTGTCGAGACTATGCACTAAGAGAGGTTTATGCATTTAGAGAAATCATAGGGTGACTTGTCATTTCATCTTGAATCATGCGCCACATATCCTTTCATCTTGAATCATGGGCATGGGCCACCTACTGTCTACAAACTCTTTTCATGCATATTATGTTCAAAGGGAGGGTGTACTGAGATAGGTTCTACCCGTACGTGTATCTGCATAAGTGGTCATGGTCATAAATAGGTTGCCTCCCTTGCAGAGATTCAATTACAATGGCGACTCCCATCCACCCCAGCATTGTTCTTGGATTAATTTCACGCTCTCTTTCCATGACATTCCTGAATCTTTTGCCCACTTGCCAGAATATTATTGAATGATGTACACTTGTGACTTGTCTTACATTCAAACTATTTGACCTTTCTCTTTCGCAATGAAATTCCGTTTCATTCGTGTCAAAAAACAACAACACTATTTGACCTTTACTATCAGAGTTCAGCTATATATCAGATCCATGGAAAAGATAAGTCAGTGACTGCCATCCAGAGAGCCCCAGAAGCATGTCTTGAGGAGCACAATTGGTATGCCTTGGAATGTGGTGCATCAGTAACGGCAAGATCAACATCAGCAGACTGGCAGGACTGTCTTGTCTTATCATACATCTCACATAACTAGGGCTTCTTTTATCCAGCAAAATAGGGCGCCAGGTTGCAGTAGGAAAAATATAATTTTGGCTAAGAAATGGTGGGAAAATGTGAAGTGTTTTGCCAGAAAAACTTTAAATTAAAAGAAATCTTGGATGAAACAGATAAATTGTGGATGAAAATAGAATTATGGATATGTGCTAAGATGATATTTCCTATCCCATATGCGGATGAAAGTTGAAATTTGGAGCACTACTACAACATTTCATAACATCAATTTGTTACTTCATTAAAAAATGAAAACAAAATGAAAAAAAATGAAAAAAAATGAAAAAAAAATGCTATGCACACAACTTACAATAATTTAGAGTACCAATCACCATTATTCTTGCCTCATATGATGGCCAACATGAATTACTCTTGAAACTTTGCAAAGGGTGTTTGGTATCTTTTTGGACAATTTTAGGGGACTTACAATGTAGAAGATGGGAAAAGACAAATTTTTCATCCATTTTTCACCTTTAGGAGTTGTTTGAACATATTTGTGATGAAATCTTTGATGTTAGGAATTTCTTATTATAATCTTATTGGATGCTCTATATAAAAATAAAACAAGCTCCTATTGTACATCCAATAGAACCACCTTTGTTGGAGTTTGCCGATGATGGGAATCTAAAAGGATGGGTGCAAGTGGTAGGACACACAATGACGTGGCCCCTCCCCCTTGCTTTGCATCATGGCTTCCAAGAAACCTTAGTAATCAATGTAGATCTTTTCTACTTATCATTGAGCATATCTAAAACTCTAAACTACACAAGATGTACACTTTCTTAACAACAAAACAAAATTTAAGGGCCTAAAAAAGTTTGATTTTTTTCAAAGTTTATAGTTAGTATACTCTCAAGAACTTCTCTCAATCCTAAGAACATCCTCAATCCATACATAGTATATGCCCACTTCAAAAGGAGGTGTAATGCCTCTTTCTATGCCCTCTTTTTTAAGTGTGTATGGAGGGTAGAGCTCCCCAATGTAGACACTACATAGGAGCTCTATACACTAGAAGAAACCTGCATTTTTGGTGACGTGATTTGAGTCATGTCACGTCACATCACCAAAAATGCGGGGTTCTTATAGTGATAGAACCTTGTGAGGTGACAAATGGGGATTCTACAAGAGTAAACAATTGTTGACTCACCATGACAACAATTAATTTTAGTTGAACTTGTTCTCTATTTTCTCCCTCCCTGGCTTGGGATGATGTTATGATTATGTTGTCAAAGGTTTTGTTGGCTCACTTAGAGAACACTTGAAAGAGCCAAAAAATATTGTGCTTGTGAAGATAATGTGGAAAGTATTGTTAGCATTGGGGCAAAACTTTTTAGACCTACGCAAGACTTGCCATTGTTGTGTCTTCATGAAGTGCATACTAAGGATGTTCTTATAAATTAAATGGTGAGAAACTAAAAGAATACCTTCTGGGTTGACCCCTAATCAACAGTCAAAGCCATCTCTTCTCACTAGCCTTAAGCTGTACCAATATCCCTTCTTGTAAAAATTCCACCATAACTTCTACACAAAGCTTAATTTAGTGCAGAGGGAAAGGACAAAACAATCAACTAATGATCAATTTAGATGGGATCCCAATTTTTTATGTAGTAACTTATTGAAACTAATGCTTTTGTGAGGAAATAGCATTCTTAGTAAGCATGCAAACCTCCAAAACACTTATGAATGCCTAAGAATATCAACTCAAAACAAGGAATCATCCTTAGTAGGGAGGTTAAAACAACTCCTTACTTCATATATATATATATATAATTCTACTTCAAAGTGATTGGAAAGATGTACAATTAGTGAAAATTACTATGGAATGGTGAAAAAATGTTAAATTCCATTACTCATTGACCAAAAATGTAGCAAGACCCTCCTTGTTTTTGCCACACCACCACAACTTTTGACATTCCAAAGTCACACTTGTATACTAGTTACTTTGATAAGCGTTAAAATCTCATAGATGTTACAAACCCCCCCTCCTTCTAATTGGATGTTGGATGTTAAAAGTTACTCATTCTTCATAATATTCTTTGTTGTATGCTAGAATAGCCCAAAAGTTGATAAATTTTAGTGCTATCTATCTATCTATCTATCTATCTATCTATCTATGTTATAATGTTATATGAGTGTGTTAAAAATCTTCTACTCCATACTTGTAACCTACTATATATTGAGGTTCGATTGTAACTATCACCTCATAACATTGTTAACCAATGCTAGGGTTCCCTTTTGCACTCTCTGAAATGCAAAGCCCCCAACATTGTAGCACATATTATAGCCATGAAGTTCACACCAATTTAGAGTTGCCATGTACCCACCTGCCTACAACATACTATTGACTTTGTGTATACATCCAAGAACTTGTTGATTAACCAAAAATCCACCTAATAAGAGCCAACTGCCATTGAAAGCTTGAACCTCCGATGCATGAACATCCAATCAATTTCTATTGAATTGATTGGAATAGCTAAGCATCCGGACACCTCTCCAACCTCTAGTTTGTGAAAAAGGGAAATACATACCTAGAGGGGTTGGAGGGTCGATTGGAGGCTCTTTTGTTGAAGAAAAAAACAAAAAAATGATTCTTTAGTCCTCATCATTTTAATGCTATAGTCCTCATCACTTTTGAGGTTGTGAGGCTCCTATGCACAACAAGGCAGATGGTAATAACAAAGATAGGACTAACAATGAGATGATAATTCATCAATTTGTCTAATGTAAAAGGCCTAGGCTATAGGTATCTTTATGCTATAGGTCTTGGCTATCTAGTGCCTAATAGAAAGCTTACTAAGAATGTTCAACTGTAATCTACCTTTTGGCCCTCCTCCTATGGTTGGAGATCTGTGCATTTAGAGCATCACCACCCATTCTCTCCAAATGAGACCGGGATGAACAAGAAAGCAGGGGAGGTTGTAAATCACCCACCATTGTCACTATAAGAAACCTGCCTTTTTTTGACGTTAGCATCGAACAAGCATTTTTTTCAAAACAAGAGTACAAAGATGAGATTGTGGTTGTGGAAGGCAAAATTTTGTTGGATGTTTCAAAAAACATGTGGATGTCACAAGCAAAACAAGTTCATGTCCAGTGTAACAAAATTGTTCTCTAAGACATCAGAAAAACTTAGGCATGTTTTGTACAACATCGAAGAAAACATGGACATGCCATGTTCGCAAGGGGTTTCAATTTCACTACAAGTAAGTTTCTAGAAGTTACTGAGGGCTAAGGTAAAGTGTTGACCAGATGTAAAAGAACAAGAGAAAGGTAGCTATATGGTACACTTTTGAAAAAAAAAAACCCACCCTTGTGTGGCACTTTACAAAGATGACATGGTGTGCCACATCAATGCATTTTGACGTCGTTTGAGATTTTTAACATTGTTTTTTAGACATCAAATTAAGATGTCAATTGAGACTTCAAGATTTTTTTTGCAACATGAATGAAGACATCAATTGAGATGTCCAAATGTTTTTTGTGACGTCAACTTAAACAACTTTGTATATGTCGTATTGTTTGATATATCCCATATGGTTTGTCTCCCTCCTTACCAACTGAAATAGCTTATAATCTCATGTCTATATACTCACAATAACATATAGTTGCCAAATATGGTATATAATGTTTGATGTACTATGTATGACATACAATATATGGTATATTATGTACAATGTATTATATAATGTGTATGGTTTATTATTTATGGTGTATTATGTATAGTATATGTCAAAGTTGATGTCTCAAAAAACTGAGACACACACATCAAGCAAGTTTTAGAGGACATCATTCGTGTCATTTACATATCTCTATAGACGTGTTATAACACATAGAGGATACTACATGATGTTCTAAAGAATTAACCTCATATCATAATTGACATCTGAAAAACTATATGTGTGTCATGGCAAATGTCGAAACAAACAAGACTTAGGATACAACGCAATGGCCACATCACAAATTTTCATCTGCCACATCATGTTCTACGTCAGTAAAGGCCTGGATGAAAAAGTTGTTGACATGGCAATACCTACTTGTGTAGTGATGATGTGGCTACCACGTGGTGCACTTTGGGCACCTTTTTTGACCATGTCTGAGCAGATGTTGCACAAAAAACATGGCTTGTTTCTAAGATTTTCGCATGTTTTTGCCATGTCAATCTAGACAGATTTTGTTGGACATCCACGGGGGCATGCATGACATTAGAAAAAACACATTTCCACATATTTTAACTTGTAAAAAAATGGGGTTTCCTTCTAGTGCATGGTCACAACACGATTAGTTTTTTGAACTAGTTTCACTTAAAAAACCTCTAGGCCCTTCAATTTGTAGAATATGGCCAATTTTTCCTATGTTTGATGAGATCACTTTTTGGTCGTGATTCTCAACACAATTAGAAATTTGAAGAGGAAAAATAAGATATTGAAAGAATGATAAGTTGCTTTCAAGGAGTTAAATAACTTTTCACCAAGTCTATTGAGCGGGACATAGTGGGGCATTGAGTTGCCTCATTGAGAGGTCCCCCAACCTAAGCATGCTATATAACTTTAAGCATGCACTGGAGCCTAGTCCACAATGGCAATGCTCTCAATGACAATTGGCTTTAACACTAACACAACCCATCCCAAAGCTACAATTGGCTAGCTTAGATTGTAACTAAACTTCTTCTTCTAGATATCTAGGGAGGCATTATCCCTCCTCGAAGAGGGAATGGATCAACTCTATTAACAATAGGGGTAGTGACACCTTCTCTAAGGAACAAAATTCTATGAAGAATGAGAAGTTGGTGAGAGAAAAGAAGAGCCAACAAGGAATAGTTTTGCATGAATGTGTGACACCCTTTTTAATGGTGTGAAAAATAAGAAGTTGGGAATATGCAAAACTTGGGATGCTCAAGTGGTGATAGGCACACTAAACACCAACAATGTGGGCAATGCAAGATGAAGGCTGAAGAATTGCAAATCGTGCGATGAAGGCATCGAACGCAAACAACGCACAATGAAAGTGAGAATATACTTCAATAAATAAATCTTCTTCACTGCCATATTAGGGGTAGTTACAATTGATTCATCATCTTAGATTTCCATGGAGAATGGAGATGTGGCAGTTTTAGGTTGGCTTTCCACATGCATTTTGGAAGGGAATATTCTTATGTGGAGAAGTTTTCTCCATGTCCATTCTTTTCCTCCGGAGGTGAAGAAGGTGGAGAAAACTTCTCCAAAGAAGAATATTTTATTTTAGATTGTACTATTGTTCCCATTGTCTCCCTGTCGATTCTCCCCATCTCATTCTCTAAATGAATAAGGGGTGTCGCACTTTCTTCACCTGCTAATGCTTCCAATTCATTCCTATTACTTCTCATTCTCTATTGAAATTTTTGATGGTGAATAACCTGTGACTACCCCTATTATTCACCTCTGGAAGAGAATAATGGACGTGGAGAAGATTTTGCAAAACAAGAATATTTTTCCACGGAAAGCCAACAGGAAGCCCCAACGTTCTCATTCTTTGGAGAATGGGCGTGCAGTGAAGAAGGTGTGACTGCCCATAGGTTAATGTTAAGTTCTGCACAATTGGTGCTGGGTTGTGCTTTCACTTGCAGTGTCCGGGTTGTACACTGTCGTACTGCCAGTCCTGCTGCTGCCCAGCCCATTCCTCTGCTGGTCCGTGCAAGTCCACCGTGATCGTCGGCTAGATGTGGACGGAGTCAGACGACGGAGGCCTAGCAAATGAGATCACAGCCCATGCAGCCCGCTTCACTGGATCAGGGAGGACAAGTCACCATGTCAGCAGCGAAGGAGCCTGGGAAACCCCCACGTGTACGACGAATGGGTGCCCTCGGAATTTCAGCTAGATGCTGCTCTCGAAACAGGACCGTGACGCATGAATTCAGCACTGAGTGCATGAGCGTATGTTCATCAATGAGTCAATTCGGCTCAATTTAGCACCCAAATACGGAGTACTCGATAGCTTCAAAAGAATGTGGGAATTTTAGCACACTTAGCCCCACCTTTAGCAGAGTCTTTTCGCAAATTAGGCTCAGTTTCTTTGTAAATCGCATCTGGGTCCACCGTGAAGATAGAGACTCCCTGCATGCACCACTGGTGACATAGAAAGAGGAAGCTGGTGGAGATCATGTTCTATCACATCGCTGGGGAGACACATCATTCCTCAATTGCGTAGTTTAAGCTTGGTAATAGTTGGTCGCTAGGACTGAGTGTTTTGTACCTAGCCTCTGGAATTGTTGTGGATAGAAGCAGCAATTGATGGCGTCGAGGAAGTCTGCAGTATTGCTGCTCTCAGGTGCATTTGATTCGCGTTGCAATCGTTGATTGCAGTTTGAATTGATGTTCCAAGATGACCGAAATTTGTGTGTGCGTGTGTTTACACTTATTGCTGCCTCGTGGTCAGCGCAAGTAGGGTGCATCTGAATCGAACTCGTTGCATTCTTTGGAGTTTGAATGAACGTTCTAATGTTCTAAGATGGTCGAACTTGTGTGTGCGTGTGCGCGCACTACTGCGAAACCCGTCGCTTTTCATTCCTTGAAATAGTGACAAAACGAGGGGTGAGTGAAAAAAGTCACAAGGGACAAATCGTGGGGCCGACTTAGATACTAACAATAGATCATTTTCAGTGAGAAGCGACACAGCTCCGGATCTCCTCAATGAAAAACGACGGGTTTCGCTCTAGTGGCGTGCGCGTTTACGCTTGTTGTTGCCTCGTGATCATCGCAATTAGGATACATATGATTCGATTCCCATTCGTTGCTCACAGTTTTAATGTTTGAAATTCGGTTGGAAAGGACGCCTTACCACGATTTGCTGGTGCTAGTATTAGCCTCTGAATTGTTGATCATTCTCTGTAGCTTTGAACTGTCGGCGATTGTTTTCGGTGTTTGCGTCTGGAGATTCTCGTACTAGAACAGAATGTTTGCGGATGTGCAGGGGCGGCCCGGGCCTTATCGAATCAGCATGGATTTGCAGCAGCAATTGGCAGCGGAAGCGTAGTACAGCAACGTCTCCACAGTCCCAGCACATTCTCTCGCTATGGCTACAGCAGCAGCAGGAGCGCGGACGAACCCAAGAAGATCCTGGGCGTGTTCTTCGCGGCGCACGAGTACGCGAAGAACCCGGAGTTTCTGGGCTGCGTGGAGAACGCACTGGGTATCCGCGAGTGGCTGGAATCCAAGGGCCACAAGTACGTCGTCACCTCCGACAAGGATGGCCCCAACAGCGGTAAAACATTCACACCATTTGCACTCCAGGAACTCGTCGGTTATGGCGGAAACTCGGGATGGCACTATGGAGCATTGCAAAAGCGTACCTGGATTTGTGTGAAACTTCAGGAAATGTGGTTGAGCTCCGTTTTAATGTGCAAATTCCGCAATTGCAGCCTTGATCTCCATTCTAATACAAAAGCGCACCTGAATTTGCGAGAAATTTCTGGAATTGTAGCGTTGAGCTCGGTTTTTGTTATGAAAATTCATAAATTGCAGTCTTGAGCTTCATTTCTGATGTAGGAATTGCAATGCACAGAGCTGGACAAGGAACTGGTTGACACGCACATTCTCATCACCACGCCTTTCCACCCCGCGTACGTGACCAAGGAGCGCCTTGCGAAAGCGAAGAATCTCGAGCTTCTGGTGACAGCCGGCGTGGGGTCGGACCACATTGACCTGCACGCCGCGGCGGAGCGAGGCCTCACCGTATCGGAGGTCACAGGTAAATTTGTTGCTCCCCTGCTTTAGGGTTGCGGTCCCACTGATGGCCATGTCGGAATCATTCTCGTTATATGTGTCAAAGCTCGCGATTCAGTCCCCAAATTGAAGTACGAGACTCCTTGTGTTCCTTCCCATTAGAATTTCGTCCTAGCCCAAGAATCGAATGTGAAAGGGCGCAATTAGGGCTTCCTTCGATTGCCAGATGCGCTTCTTTCTCTCTATTCTATTTTGTGGGTGCCGCGATTCTGAGCCCAAATTCTCGTTCGGAAGTACCAGGTCCCTCATAAAACCTTGATATCACTTCGCCCGAATTGCCTCCAGAAGTCGTGTTACCCAAATTGCCTCGATTCTAAGAGCAGAAATCATGAAAACCTCCTGTCAATTGATGCCTGCAAGTACTATAGCAATGTGACCTCGTCCTAGCGAAAGCATCGAATGTGAAAAGAGGCAATTGAGGTTTCCTTCGATTGCCAAACGCGCGCTTCTTCTCTCGTTTCTATTTTGTGGGTGCCACGATTCTGAGCCCAAATCCTCGATTGAAAATACCAGGCCCCTCGTAGAACCTTGTTCTCACTTTGCCTCCAAACATCGTGTTACCCAAATTGCTTCGATTCTCATTGCGAAAGTCTGGGAAATCCTCCTGACAATTGGTATGTTGCAGGTAGCAACGTGACCTCCGTCGCCGAAGACGAGGTCCTCCGCATCCTCGTCCTCCTCCGCAACTTCGCTCCCGCCTGGAAGCAGGTGAACGACGGCGACTGGAACGTGGCCGCCGTCGTCTACCACGCCTACGACTTGATCGACCGCACGGTCGGCACCGTGGGCGGCGGCCGCATCGGCCAGCATCTCATGCAACGCCTGAAAGGGTTCGGTCTCAAGGAGATGCTGTACTTCGACCGCCACGCTCTCTCCCCCGCTCGGGAGAAGGAGCTCGGGTGCCGTCGCGAGCTCGACCTGGACACCATGCTCGCCCAATGCGACGTGGTGGTGGTGAACACGCCTCTGACGGACCAGACGCGCGGGTTGTTCGACAAAGAGCGCATTGCGAAGATGAAACGGGGAGCGTATTTGGTGAACAATGCGCGGGGGGCGATTGCGGATATGGAAGCGGTGAGGGAGGCGTGCGAGAGTGGGCAGCTCGGGGGTTATGGCGGGGATGTGTGGAATGAGCAGCCCGCGGGGAAGGATCATCCGTGGCGGTACATGAAGAACAATGCCATGACGGCGCACATTTCCGGAACTACGCTCGACGCGCAGGTACGCGGCTCGGTCCATTTCCGTGGCGCATATGAGGCTGAAATGGAATGGATGGCATTCCTTAAACCTTACGTGTGCTCCGAAGTCCATATTCTGGATGATGACAATGATGGAAGTGCACATTCTTGATATTTATTCTGGATGCTTTTGTTTCTGTTTGCTGCCACAACCAAACTGTAGCAAGATGTAATTGATCTAACTTGGACATTTGGGTACTTTCTTTGATCCAGAATGTTTCTGGGATACACAATAGATCTTTTTTGAGCCTTGTGATTTTGCGCCCATACTTCTTTCTCATCATAATGCCTTTGAATTTTTTCCCATTCACACGACAAGCACCTCGCATTGCATGAGGCCTTGCTGTGGATGCCAAAACATGGAAACGGCATTATAAGGAACGTTCTTAAATTTGGCTCTCCACACACCAAAGGCATTCTCTGTTGTGAGTGCAGGATCAAGTCTTGGGCATTTAGACTCTTCTAGTTAATGCTTTCAACATACATGTTGAATCTGGATGCTAAATTTTTTTGAGCATTGGAGACAAAGAATGAAACATAGAAAAATATGCTTGGTGAATGCACTCGAGCTTACCTTGTAACTCTCCATTTTTTGTGCCAATTTCTTTTATGAGCAAAGCAAAAAAGAGAGTAGGGATTATATTTAATATTTCAAGGAGTTGATTGCATAACATTATTGACCAATTGTAGAAGCGTCCCTTTTACCTTGAAGTGAACCAACTTTCTTGGCATCCACTAGGATAATTTTTCTTATATTCTTGCATCTTCCACAGTGCGTTCAAGACCCATGCTGCTTGGTTTTACAGTGTATGTGAAATCTATTCTGACTTCTCTTCTTCTTGTGCAGAAACGGTTTGTGGCAGGGACGAAGGACATGCTCGACCGGTGGTTCAAGCATGAGGCGTTTCCGGAGCAGAACTACATTGTGCGAGAAGGCAAACTAGCCAGCCAGTATGTCTGAGCTCAGCTCAGCTATGCAAAGCTCCTGCCGTTTTTTCTGTTCTTTGATTTGGAAGAATCGCTTCTGAAAGGCTTCGACTCGTAGTTTTGGTTCCCATTTTTGGAAAAGAGAAGAATGGGACTGGCGGGAGTCCACGCTTCATTGGTACGGTAATATAGGTTGTTGCTTCATCAGGCTTTTGTAGATGTCGATGGCAAATATGTCTGACTACTTTCAAGTTTGAATCCATGAGTAATGCTTCTGTTATCGATTGGTCTATGGTTTTGTGTACTCTTGCAAAAGTGGAGGGGTTTGGGAGTCTGAGAAATCCCGGTTCTTTAGTGAAACTGGCTCTATTCCAAATGTAATACTTATTTGAATGAAGTTGGATTCAGTTCGTGCTCTGTTTTGTTCAATCTTCATGACTTGATTCGGTTTCAAGTTGGATTACGAAACTCTTCAATACCTCATGAAGGTTTTGGAATCGATTGTTGTACATTTGAATTTGCAAGATAGTAACTAAATTAATAGGATACATTTCACTTTGTTTTGGGTGCAGCTTTCAAGTTAGATGAAGTCATGATCAACTTCCGATCTCCATACCTCTATACCTCCAATGTGTGAATTGATGCAAAAATTGAATCCACAAGGGTTCTAGTCTAGAATCGTGGAATGTACCCGATTGATTATTAAACACACTTAACTTGTAGGAGGTCAATTAACTTTCCATGCCAAAACCTGGTATCATTTCCAGTCCATGTGTTAAAGCTGTTTATGTTTGGTGCGCCAAAGCATGATCATCCAAGGGAAATCATGAATACATGAGTTAGTATTGGTAACAGGGGTAGGGATAGAGAGAGTATCAAGTCCCTAGTACCTTGTTTCGTATCCTCCGCTGTCTTTTTGATTGCAGGAAAGGCTTCAGTGGCAAGAATGATGTTGAGTTCTCTTCTTGTGATTGCACCAACCGCCGTCTGACAATCGATCATCTCGATTTCCTCGGCTGTGTACAAGGCATGCGTCGCATGATTGGCGGGGATGTTTGCCAATCCTAAAGCAGCCGCAAGAGCATCGGCAGCTGGTTGCGAGTTAGAGAAAAGCCCCGCCCTGGTGTAATCCAGACATACCTGCGAACGCTCGTTCAAGTGCGGATACTCTGGCTCACGTCACTGAAACACCGAAAGGCTGCGGACGATTAGCGCAGACAAGCAGACTGCCCCGAGCAGTCAAATTCACACTTCATTATCTTGCAATTGATGAGCGGAGTTTTAAATCGGCCAACAATCCCATGATGCTCAAGTTACCCTTCACAAGATCCATTGGTCGAATCGGGTCAAGTCAAACCTATTTGTCCTCGGGATGAGATGAAGGTCACGTGGATCAAACCACACCCTAGTAGCTCATACCCGGTTGTCGTGAGTCCCGCCCCTCCAGGTGGTGGTGTATAGGTTCTTTTCCGCCTTTGAAATAAACTTCAATGTGTGCCCCCCACCCAAAAGAAGAAGATCTATTGCCTACATCAACCATCGCAAGAATCGTTCAGTGATAGCTCTGAAATCAAACTTTACAGTTTTCCTGGGTATGGGTTCTCACCGCGTGATTGCAGGAACATGCAAGGTTTTCATTTCCACAGACAACCGCAGACTTCAATGATGTTTTCAACTCTCAAGCTTTGGAAGTGCTTTCTTGCTGATGGCTACTTGTCTGTATGAAAAATTTCGCCTCAATTCAACTGAATATATTTATAATTGTTGAGTTTCTTCACCCTAGTCGTTGAGGATGCTTTCCGTCTACAATTCGAAGTCCAGATCATTTCCCCGATTCAATGAAGTAGACCTGGATCGAAGTGCACTGGATTTTACAACTGAAGTGGCTCTTCCTCGGGAATATGAGATCTAAAGAACTCCTACATCTTGCCGAGGCAATACACAAATTTACATCATGCCGGTTTACGGCAGTGGTTTTGGAGCCCTCGTAAACCGTAATTTCACTCCAGGCACGACTGGTACTTCGATATTCAGCGCGAATCCTGCGCACTGATTGCCAGCTTCAGTCGGCCCCTTGAATTGGTAACGTAACTGTGATAAGCAAGTGTACAGTACTGTACAACCCTTGCTTGGAACAGGCCGGCAGGGTTTAGTGTTGATCGTTCCATTTGATGCAAATAAATTCCTTTCTTTGACAATGCCAACGAGCATGAACAAGCCTGGATGGACTCAAATGGACCCAATTTTGCAGACAAATCTTCTCAAAGTGCAGACACTGCTGAAATGAATCCTGACTGACTTTTTCCTTGTGGTACCAGCCTGCAGAAGTTAAGAGAATTCATTTTTTTTATTATTTGCAATTCATGACCTTTGGGTCATAACTTTAGATTTATTTATTGACATATATATGGTCCTTTGATCATTTTTTTGAGTGGATAAAGGATCTTTTTTGTCATGAACCCTTCATAACTCATACTGTAAACATTTTTGTAGTTGATTCCCAACTCTGAACTAAGGTTTTAAGACACAAAGAAAAAGTTCAATTCTTTTTTGTGTATAGGAAAGTGGATTGTTTTTGAATTGGTGTCTTATTTATTGAACTATTCTTATTGCCCTGTCTAACTTTTCAGGGAAGAAATAAACACAAAGTGTGCAACATTATTATTGTGTTCAAAATTTATTCCGAGGAGAAAATTATCAATGATATTTTCATGATAAAATCATTGACCATTTTGTATGTTAGTAATCAATGAAAGATGAAATTGTAGTCCATCAAGACATATAGAAAGCATTTCGATAAGTGTCAATGTAAAATGCTTTTAGGTTGTTTTAAAAATTATGGGTAGAAGCAAAGCCCTTTCGAGAATATGGTCATTTGACAATCAAAGTACATGCTCACTTGACGTGGCTTGAATATATGAAGACTAATTAGAAATAAGAAATGATGTCAGATTTTGGTTTACTTATTAACTTTATAAAGACTACAATATGATCACCAAATTTCCTAAATTGTCAAGATTTATTATAAATTGCAATTGAGAACAAAAATTTAATGATAAGTTTAGAATATAAGTTGTAAAACATGATCCACAAATCACATGCATGACATTAACTCCTAAAGTCAAAAGACTTATTTTTCATCAAAGAAAAATCAAAACAATAATTTCTATTGCAAAGAGCAAAAAACTTTAAACATTATTTTGTTGCAAATTCAACTATAGGATCTTGTACTAGAGTAGTATAAGAATGTGTGTAAGAAATTTCAGAAAATTTGACCACGTAGATTGCAAGATATTTGTGTTTAAATTAAAGAGATGAAAACTAGGGGGTTTTGCACCTTGTGCGACTCAATTATAAGACCTTGATTTTCCTTAGCTTAAAAGTTTTGCACTCTTATGGATTTTGAATTTTAAGATTTCATGTTGAATTATAATTGAGTTAGAAGATTAAGAAAAATTGTAAGAAAAACTTGATTTTTGTTCTTTAAAAATTATTAGGTAGAAGCAAGTACGAGATTGAAGGGAAAAAAAGTAGTATTCTTCAACCCTTACTACCAACTAAATTAAGTAGATAGTGAATATGTTCAACTTCCTTTGAAATTATCTTTGAATATGTCAAATATCTTTGATTGGTGTGGATTGAAAGATCATCTTATTTGAAGTGAGGAAAAAAGCTTCTATTCAATCTTGTAAAATAGAGTCAACAAACTTTGAGTACTCATGGAAGAAAAGTTTTGCTCTATAAAAAATTGAGACTCTATACCATTGAGTGCTATATCTTGTTAGGTACCCTTATGCAAAAATTCAAAAGCAAATAAGGGGGCTACTTTACTCTAAATCACCCTACAATACAAAGACTTCAAGTAAACAATTGAGAAATTTCAAGAATTTTGAGATCACAAAGTTCAAGATAATAGGGTTTGTAGTTGGACAAAACCGTTTTGATTTCAAACTTTCCCAACATGGTTAGTAAAGTTACTACTTCTTTTGGAATGAGAATTTTGTACCCAAAGTAGTTTTTTTTAATTGCGTATTATCTCATGTTAATTACATGCCAAATTTAAGTGGTAAATGTGGAATATAGCAAAGGATGCCAAAAGTTGCTTGAAGTCCTTGGATTTTTTCATGTAGCATTTAATTTTTCATCATAAATCATTTGATAAACAAAAATTTACATTTCCATGAAGGGAGGGGGGTCAAATTTTCACAAACATTCATTCATTTTTTACTTCATCATCACCTACATGAATTCCAGTTGTCCTTTGAATTGACATTTGGCCCTTTAGGGATTAACCTTTGCATATTTGGATAATCAAAATTTGGAGATTAACCCCTAAGGGACAAAGTATCACCAAATGGTATGATAGATGACTTCAAATGCCTGTATCTTCCTCATCTAAGTGGATTTTGTTTTTTCTCATGACAGTTTTCGAAGTGAACTATCATTTTTGTGGAGGCGCTATCCAGATCACAAAAATCTCATTCACCAAAAAAAACTCCAACTCATCACTCTCACATGCCATTTCCTGTAACTCTACATGGGGATTTCCCCATGTTCCTCTCTTCGCCAATCTCAAGCACCATTAATATTTCTCAATTAAGGGATTGCTTTTAGAACATCTATTAGGAAGACTTTAATCGAAATTTCCAATGAATAGCATCAGGAAGTTCAGCAGGCATGAATGATCTGCCCAGCCTCGTGAACCCCACTAGAAATACTTACTCGTATTGGGAACTCTGAATTCACAGTTTGAACAATGAGATCGAAATGAGATGGAATTTCATAAACGAAAATGACAAGGAAATTCGAAAATGGGAAATCGAAAATGTAAATGACAAACGAATTCGTAAATGGAGATCCATAAATGGAAACAAGATGGAAATTCGAATACAATCATGAAGTGTAGTTCTGATCTATTGTTTAACCAATCCCAATAACATGCGTAGAGAGAGACTTGCGCATTGATGTAAAAATCGAATCAATGATATTCTATCCAATGAATGTGTGTTGCATATACAAATACAACTGAAGCATGGAACCAGAAGTGGAAATGTCAAAACGATACTCCAACTTCTAGCATCCAGGTGGCATGAAGGCAACGGTACTTAGAGCTACTTTGAGGTACAATGACTACACCATTAGCTAGGTACGCACCGATTAGTTTTCTGGATCCCACTTAACATGCCAGGGCTAACTTTCAGCAGGTGCAAACTTTCACGAACTAGACTTGAATGTCCAAGGAGCAAATATAGACGGAAATAGAAATCGATTCTCAGTGAAGATGCAGAATTTAGACGTCATTGATGTCACTGTTCGTTGGATCGGCTCTTTACACCGTCAGTCTACCTCATACGCTCCGTGAAACTCTGCTGCACAAAGAGCGAAAATGTAAGGTTTGGCGGTCTCATTTCGAGCAGATATGGCAAGCGCGAGATTAAAAACCATAAAAGGAAAATCAGATGGAAAATGCATGAAAAAAAGGGATGTAAAAATTCAAATATGGAAATTCAAAAATGAAATGATATAAAATTCAGAAACGAAACTCTAAAAATCCAGATATAAAATCCGAATAAAAGCAGGATGATTCATAAAGAATTGACGAAGCATTTTGAGAACCTACTGAGGCGAATGGACAGCATCGGATTGATACCTTCCCTGATGACCAGGCATCGATTGTTTCGATGCGGGTGGGTCTGCATTTAGGTGTACGTGTCCATCGCCAGCTGGATCACTGGTCCATTTGTAAATGATCTTATTGAAGTTCGCCTGAGCAATTCCATTTCAGCCATGGGTTGGGACACCAAAGGGTTTATTACAACTGGTATCTCATAGGAATCAAATCCATCACATGCTAACTTCGCTCGACCTTTGCAAGTACAGGACATCCAGTTCAAGGTTTTCAACTAATGTTGTACTCCAAACGCTACCTGCCCAGCATACACATAAGTTATTACATAATTGTCAATGAGTCATTGCGGTGTTGAATACACCTCTTAATTAACAAAATGATATGATGCTGCAGAATTTCATGAATCTAAGAAACGAGAAATCAGTGATGGTACGATCGAAATGGTACCTGGACGTCACAAGCCATTATTCTTGAAGAGCATACCACGCCACAAGTTCCACCCAATGAACTCCGGGGGGAAACACCCTGCACCAATCTGCTGTCACCAAGACGCTAAGTCAAGGTCGGAATTGAGCTCCAGCGAATATGCAACAACGCCCGCACCTGCTATTGTCAGCAGCGCGAATCTCCACCTGGAAGAGCATTCCAATCCGGACTACATGAGGATCGTTTGCTGATTGAGAGCTCGATAGTGGAAGAGCTCCCGATGCACGAAGTCCGCGTCCAGGAACAGCCCAGCGAATTCCAACAGCCGGTACACGTCCGTGAAGCTGGTCAGGAAGCAAAGCGACGCGCACAGCACTGAGAATTGGCTGGTCTGCACGGTGTCGGAGCCCCACTTGTGGCGCGCCAGGTCCACGTCTTTGGGGCTGCCATAAGCCTTTCCCCCCGCCTTGCTCTCTCGGGTGCCTACTCTTTTGTGCTTGCCCGGCCGCCGGGAAGCTCGAAGCTGCGTCGCGTCGTCGTCCTCAGCCTCCAGACTGAAAGTGCCTTGGATGACAGACGTGGCCAGCGAGATGCTGTTCCGATCCGCCAGCCGCTGCACCAGCACCGGATCCAACAAGAGCCCGTCGGAGCCTGCAATGTTGAACGTGAACGTGGAACTTCGGTCGTTCTGGCACAACGGGCCATAGATGAGAACCACGTGCGGGTGACCGGGAGAGGAGTGCCTCAACTTCCTCAGGGACGAGATCAGCCAATTGATGAGAGCTCGCAGACGGAAATTGATGCGGGTCAGACCAATTTCGTCAGCCAGATCCAAGCCTCGGCAAACGATGGCGCCAGGGGGGTAACCGAGCGTCGACTCTGGATTGGAAAGCAAGCGAGATGGGCGAGGGGAACAAGGCGCAGACACGGATGAAGGGATGGCTGGAAGGGAGCCCACGAGAAACTCTTGGTGCACCTCGTGTTTGCTGAAGGGTGGCGTTCGGTTGGAGGGACTGTCGAAGCCCGTCGGCAAAGTAAGCATAAGTGGCGATTTCTTTCCAAAATCCCGCGACAGAAAACTGTCTTTGTCCGCAACGTGGACCTGATCCTCCCAGCTTTCCGGCTGCTTTGGAATCTGAAGGTACCGCAATCCAGTCATGAGCTCTTTGGATCTTCCGAACCTGGGCCCGGCCACATCCAGCTTCCCCTGACCATCGTTCTGTCCAGGCGAGTGAGCGCTAGTACCGCGCGGTTGCTCCGCAGAGAAGTATTTCCTGTGTGACGTCCTGGAGCTCGGTTTCCGCACTGGAACAATCTCAATCTCCAAAGTTTTGTCTAGTTCCACGGAGGACGAGGGGGATGCCTGCATCTTTCCCCAGCTCTGCTTTAATATATCGACTTTGTGCCACTCATCTTTGTTCATGGATTCCATTTCCGGTTCAAGGGCTGCCGCCACCCTAAGTGCACCCACCACTTTCGGTTGCTGACTGTGGGGTGGAGGATTCAGGTCTGAGGCACCAGAACTGAACCGTTCGTCAAATTGCGCATGCAATGCCTCGTTCTCGGGAAGCAAGGCGGGTCCGGAGCGCAATTTCGGATCGGAGGACCAGTCCCAGCTGCCAACAGCCGACGAGAACGAATTACTGGAGCTACGGTCAGAGAAGGCAGACCGGGCGGATCCCATGGTCCCCGTTTCAGCGCCAGCCGTGGAAACAATCCGAACCATGCCGATCGCACGAGCCCGCGAGGAATGGCCCAAGCCTCGAATGACGGATTTCTTGATGACCAAGCAACCAAAGCCCGTAGGATCCGACCCAAACACCTTATAGAACGATCCCACTATGAAGTCCGGGTGGAACCGATTCAGCCCCAGAGTGTCCATGGCTTTGGCCCCAAGGCCCGACACGTCCAGCAGAACATGCCACCCCTTTTGGTTTGCTTCGCGCACCCACTGCAGCGAGTTCTTCGCCCCCGAGCCACACGACATGACGGGATATGCCATCATGCCCTGGGTGCCCATGGGCATCGACTGGTTGGGGGAGAAATCGCCTGCATCACTCCCTGTGCCCCGCATCCCTGCTTGACGCTGTGGCGCACTACTACTGTGAAAAGGGCCCCACCCTTTTGACTTCCCCGCCTTCGCCTTCGACAACAGCTTCTTCTTCACGTCAGCCTTGTTGAGCTTCAAGCTCGGCCAGGTCAAATTGGCAGTCATGACAGTGGCACCCTTGGATTTGGCACACTCTGCGAGCGCGTCCTGGCTCTCGTCCCGGTGATCGTAGCCCAGGAGCAGTTTGGAAGAGAGGTGGAACGGATAGGATTCTCCCAAAAGCTTGAAAGCGGACAGCTTGTTGGCCGTGAACACAATGGCGTACTCGTTCTCATCAATGTTCATGTAGCGCAGCACCCGCCGTCTGACCATCATCTCGGTTTCCTCGGCTGTGTACAAGGCATGCGTCGCAAGATTGGCGGAGATGTAGGCCAATCCTAATGCAGACGCATGAGGATCGGCAGCTTGTTGCGAGTGAGAGAAAAGCCCCACCCCCATGTAATCCAGACATACCTGTGAACGCTCGTTCAAATGCGGATACTCTTGCTCACGAATGTGGTCCACCACTAAAGTATCCAGATACAAAGGATATGACCTCAGAAATTCTTGAAACGCTTGACCTTGGTTGGGCAAAGACTCTCGTTCATAGAAACACACCTCCTCCATTTTTCGCACTCCCCCCATCCCCTGCTCTCATTCCGAATCTCTCACACTCTGCTATACCCCCAAGGACCTGAAATCATCCAACACCTCACCGTCACTATACTTCCGATACTATGCACACCAATCTACATCAGACACACGAAATGGTGTCAGAAACAATATGCCTTAGGGTTGGCAGACATCTCCGCCAATCTTGCATCGCATGCCTCATCGGGAGTCAGGACCCCAGCCTCTACTCCAGGCTTGTGAAAAATCTTGAACGTCAAAATCTACTAAGCTGCAGAATTTCTCCGAACCTAAAGAGAAATCAGTTATTGTTACCTGTACCTAGCCCCACTCGTCACACCATGCACCGACTTATCAGCCAGGGCAAATCCCTGCCCGACAATGAAATGTTCGACTCCTTGTCACCAATGAACTCACTAGACAGAGACTCTTATCGTCCAGTCCAGCACACCCTCATCTTCCCTTCTTCAACCTCTGCGATCCACATTGATACATTATCAAATTTCAAAGTAACAAAATATTCCCAAGGCAGGGATCACAAATATGTGATTCACGACCGAATGTCACTCCGTAGTATAAACAAACATTCAAAAATCCGAAACGGATCCTCAGAATAATACTACGACACATTCTCTCGAATAATGCTTCCGTAAATGATTCACCATCGTTTTCTATATTCTCAGCTGCAAAAAATCGTAACACTCACAAAACATAGGACTCGTGCGCGATGTGTTTGAATTAAACCGTTTGATTATTAATTCCCTAACATCATGTCATACTCACGGCAGCAGCACCGCAAGAGGGAGAAACGATGCCAGATAATTACACTACAACTCTCCCAGTCAATCAATTATTCTCCTGCTCCACGCTATCTTCCCAGGTCAGGGCAATACGAGGAGTAAAATCAATATCACCACCTGCAGAGAATTATCATACTGAGCATCTCACCTACTGAGTGAAGATGTTCCATCAACACAGACTCACTCATATAGCCTATTTCTAGATCAATCCAAACTGCATAAAGAATCAAAGGATCACACCGACAAGTGCTTTGAAAAGCAACCAGAGCGACTAGTGATATTAAATAGACCCGCATCCTCAACAACAAAGGCCTGCGTCAGCGCAATCGAGAGTAACCAGGTCCCCCATAGATTACGAAAACAAGAGACGAAGTCTGTGATACTGGATTGCAAGAGTAGACCCGACATCTCTGGCGTGGTTCCCCATTCAGCTGCATATCCGCTCACGAGAAGGATTGGCTACTTGGTGAATTTCTCAATTACTACACCGTTTATTTCCATTACTACGAGTCGCACTAATTGTCTTACATCGCATTACTACTTGAATTATTTTTATTTTTACTTTTACAATAATACTGGAAGAAGAAGAAGAGAGTGTAATAGAAAAATAAACTCTAGTAGAAAGGTACGATATAACACAATCAGTGCGTCTGGCAGTAATTAAACTTAGCAGAGTAGCTGGATTCTCGCGATTCCAAGACCGCCGAATGATAAAATTAATACAACTCACAATAAAAAGCCAATGAGCTCAACCGACTCTTGTAAATCCTACCAAGAACTTCCAAATCTCTCACATAAATTCAAATTGGTCACTCCAATCTAAAGCCCCCAAATCACACAAACGCAATCCAAACATTGCTGGAAAGCTTCATAAGTACAAGGATGAAGAGTAGAGCACTCACAGCACGTGAGATCGCTTTCAAGTGAGCGAGACCAAAGAAACGACCAGATGGAGATCGAAATTAATCCAAGCGCTCTCCCGCAAGTGACGAAATAGACGCAATCGCGCACACAACAGGTCACGCCATGGCCGAATTCACCACGAGACGATGCAAAAACAAGTAATTAGTAGCTGCTGAGCAGGAATTGCGCACACCGATCGATCGAACGGCACCTGGAGAAATTTTTGTGTAATCTCAATCGAACAGAGTGAAGGACACTGACGGGCATCCCGAATTCATATGCAGCCTTTGATGGTGGTAGTCGTCTTTGACGCCCCCCCCCGAAACCCTAATTAAACCGCAAGAATCTCTCACCTTGCTTGCGGTTTCTTCCGAGGTTGTGAGACTTTGATGACCCTCTCACAATATGGCTCCGAATGTCAACGCAGGAAAACTTCCGAATCTCCTTGGGGGCGAGCCGGTTTCACACTGCCGCCTTCGGAAGGGGCACTGGGATACGTTCCCACAGCACTCCATCCTTCCTTCATCGGATTAGGTCTAGGGCAATCCCTGCGACGAGGAGCACGTGGAGGAAGGGAATTGTCTGACGTCAACTACTAACAGAAAATGTAGAAACGAATGACAACTGAACGGATGTAGAGCAAATCATCTGTTAGGGCAAATGAAAAACCTGTAATCCCTAACTTAGTTCTGATGGGTTTTCCCGCTAACAAGGAATTACATTAAATAATGTGTCCGGAAAGTGCCAATGGTGCATTTCTCGGCGGTGGTTTATAGTGGTCAAAGGCTCAAGCATTTGGTGCAAGATGACCCTAAATTACCAAATGATGGTGGAAAGGTACCCAAATCAAATGGCATGATTGTCAGTTTGATACCTAGCTGTGACAAGTTAGTTTATCAGGCATGAAATCAGTCTCTCTACTTGATGGAAATCCTTGTAGTGTGTTGTTCAACACGCTTGTATAAAAAAAAGGCTCAGGCATTGCGACCCCACACAACCAAATCAATTTACCATCATAATTTCATACTCGTATCATTTTAGATCAAAATTGTCCTTGGTGGTTAGGGTTGGCAATTTAAGGGATATTATTTTCTTACAAAAATTTGTGGAAAAAATCTATTGGTAAACATGTGTAAAAATCACATTTATCAACTTTAATTTATCATTTGGTAGGGAATGTTGAATTTGACTACCAGGTGCAATGCATGGTGAGCCTTTCATCATCTTATCACCCATCCCTAGACATCAAATGAGTTTCATAAATAGTCAAGCAACCAATTATAAATAGTGAATTGACCAAGTGAAATAGTCAAAAAAGACAATTAAATTTAGCTTTGGGGTATCTATCTTTGAAAAATCTACAAACATTTCTAATTTAATTTGGTTGCATATCAAACATTGACGGTATTGGGATAGAAATGCTTACAGAGCTAATTCCTAGTAGAATCTTTGTCTAAATTGATAGACCAATGGCTAAAGAAGTTATTAATATTGATGATAGGATCTTTAAAATCTAGGTGTACACTCCCAAAGGCATGCTCCGAAAGGTAATTTTAAATTCTTTTAGTTGCTATAGCATTTGTATCTTCTCAAAATCCAATGAATTATTTGTTTAGATCTTGATTTGCATGTTGTCTGGATCTAGCATCCTTCTATTCTTCTAGGCTCATATCTTTGTTCCAATCTAAAAATCCTTCTTCCTTTAGACACACCTTGGCCTTTTGTTGGTTGTTCATATATTTGTGATACTCATCAAAATAGTTTGTTAACCCCTAAAGGACTAAGGTGCATTTTTTGGCAACATAGAAATTTTGGGCAGTGCTTGTGACTCAAGATTTCTATGTTTTTGGCCCAAATTTTAAGAGAAGGTGTGGATGAAGAATATCTTTCATGTGCACTAAATTTCAAGACATTTGGAAATATGAGTCAAAAGTTATGGCCTAATATGTAGTTTGTTTTTCAACTCGGGCTATTTGGGCAAATTTTAAGAATTTTTTTTTTCAAAAATAAAAATAGTAAATTAGTTTTCTAGATTTATATATTCATAGAAAGCTTTAAGTCATTCCATTTTGATCAATGAGTCAAAAGTTATGAGATGTTTTAGTTTGCCGGCAATTATGGATTCTCTACTCTAAAATAAACTTTGAAGTCCTTTATTTAACTCAATTATTAATATTTAAAAAATAAAATAAAACATTAAGTGTAGATTATTTATTACAACATGACAACCATTGGGATTGGAATTTTTCAATTCAATTAATAAATTGTTAACAATCTAGTATTTTGAATCATTATCTACATCTTTCTACTTACTATTTTTTTCCTATATGTTGCACAATTCCAAATGATCTGAAAATTTTCAAGCATGAAGCCAACTTGCATTAAAGAATGAATCTAAAGAAGCACCACCATTTTGGACATTTTTTCATACAAATGTGACCTTGTGAAGTGCAACTACCCATTTTTTCAAAGGGCCCAAAGAAGGATTTTGTCACTTTGAATGCTAATATCTTGCAATCTACATGGTGAAAGTTTCTAAAATTTTTTCACATCTTCTCAATCTAGTGTACTATAAGATCCTATAGTTCAATGTGTCTAAAAATGATATTTTTCAAAAATTTAGTACTTGTGTTAGGAATGGCAATTTCCGAGAGTTTTGTGTGATAATATAGTCAAAGAACATTAGGGGTTAAAAGAATTTTCTTAGAATACAACTTGCCCTTCTCATTCAAACTCTTACGGTGATGAACATATATTTGTTCATAGGTAGGAATTGGGAGATTATGTGGCCTACTAGTCCCCATAGTAGGTTCATTTTCCAATTCATCAATTGAAGAACAATCTAGAGATTGAAATAGCCAACAACAAGTGGCACCCATGGGACAATATTAGTGTATGTGTCCTATCTACAAACTTGTGATGACATCAAAAACATAATGTTGCAAGCGTCCTCATGGCTATAAACGAAAAAAAAACAATTTGAAACAACAAAAACAATTGACAAACTAAAATTCTTTCACTTATCAATAGTATTCAACCTCCTTCCTTTATTTATATAATAAGGTACAAAAAAACTTTATCTTTTATTTTATTTTTACTTTATATATTTTTAAATTTCAAATAGTAGTTACAGTGGATTCAATTGAATAAAAGGTGATATTACAATCAATATAGTTCCTCAAAAAATATAAATATGTAGTAGAGGTATTGATTATTTCACAAGCAATATTACTCATTTCACAAGTAAGTTCAAAGTGTCAATTTGCACTCAAAAGAGACAAATACAACAAACATTACAAACAAAATGATAACTAATATTGATTTGATAACGACTATTGTTCTTCTTAATACCTCATGCATTTAGTGCCATGGAAGTGTATTAAAAAATGTTTTCATTCCAAAACCTTATAAAAGAAGCATTAAGAATATATTTATTCACATTGCACGTGAACTTTATAATATTTATAATATTTTCATTGAAAGAGCTTTACAAGATTACATAAAATAGGCACAATAAATTTTAGGTTTGAAAAATATACAATTAGAACACTAATAGATATTCCCATACAAGTTAAAAAGAAATAGAGGCCACTTCAGAATAGCAATTGACAAAAGATTTGTATAATGATTTTATTATCAACTAAGTTGTTGCATTTGTAAATGTTGGAGTTTCTTTGATAGTGTAGGAAAGTTTCTTTGTCAACATAAAGATTTGTTGGAAATACAAGAATTGTTTTTCAACGATGTTTGCTTTTCAATTTTTTTGTAAGTTGGGCTAAAGCTATGCCTAAAAAATAATATACCTTCATTATAACATTATTGTTAAAATGAACTAAATGTATTTAAACTCCATATTTCAAATTCCAACACTTAGAATTTACTACACTCTAGTATTGACAAATCATTGAACAATAGGTATTTCAAAAATTGAATTTCCTTTTATTATAAATTTAGTTGTTCATCCATTTCATGAATTTTTAGTCCACTTGTTATTTTCTTTTATTGGGGCACTTGTGGCCTTGCTTCCATAGCTTTGGCCTTGGCACACCAATGAGGACTAGTAACCATGAGTTCAAACCTAGGCATTGGTGGGGTGCCTACTACCATAGTCCATTCAACTATAGTGCAAGGTGCAATAACTATCTTATCATTATATGAGGATCTAAGAATTTCTTAGGGGAAAGAACATGTCGATTTTTCTATTATACGCTCTACCTCCTAACCAACGCATCAAAGATGAAATTTGCCATCTTAGTCCATGGAGCTTAGATAGTTTAGCCATGCCAATAAATGCTTCATTTATGGTCGTCTTTCAGATTGGAGTCACCTTTCTTCTGACTCTTTATTTTTATTGTATTGAACTAAGTTTTAATAATAAATTGACTAGAATATGGTGTGACTATCTTTCATCATTTACTACTTCATATTAATAATTTTTTAAGAAAAGGACAATATTACCTCACAATTTTTTTCATTACACTCTTTGACTCTTTTCAAAAAATAATTTTATACAATAATTTCAAGAGCTACGTAGTTTTTGCAATTTGAACATTTGTACCTTTGCAAGACAACTTGTCAACGGATGTGAGTTAGCATTACAAAGATTTATTTATTTATTTACTTCAAATTTGATCCTATAGACAATCTCTAATCATGACTCAAGATTTGTAACGTAATCTTTTTTGATGAAAACATCTAAAAATAAAAGTACATTAAAAACCCATTTTATGGCACATACAAGTTTTGTCGAAGTCCACTTGGTCAAACTAGCTATCTAGTTTAGGGTATAAAGTTTCAAGTGTGGCCTGAGTCAGAGTTGGTCAGAGCCGGCTTTGGGAGTCTGTCTCTGATATGTTCCACTCGGCTACATTTTGGACTCGGTAGCTCTTTTGTACAATCTAGACTCGCCAACTGCCAAATCCAGTCCAGCCAGAGCACAGAATTTGAAATTACGATTTCGAAGCCTGGCACCCTCCGAGCCGAGGGAGCAGACCCTCCCAGCTGCTGCCCGCGCCCCCTCCCTCCTCAAGCATCTTCCCTCTTTCTTTCTCCCACTGCCCCTGCCCGACCCCAAACAATACTCTCTGCTCTCGTCTCTCTCTCGCCAGAGCTAGCAATGCTGAAGCGTGCCAAGCTCTCTCTATCGATCCCCCCGCCATGGCCACTTCCGTTTTGTGGCTCTGGTCTCGGTTTTAGGTCTTCATTTGCGTCTGCTCTCTTCTCAGGATCGTTTTGCTGTGTTTTTTCCGGGAGTTTTTCGCGTTCTTTTCGGTTGTTTTAGTGTTGTTTTGGAGGTATTGTGTGCGGTGTATTGTGGCCTGAAGTGATTGCACTTGTTTGTATGTTGTCTGGATGTGGTGATTGAGAGATCGAGCGATTGCGTGATTTATTTGTAAGAGAGCCGATTTTTATTGGATTTTTTTTGGTTCGTTTTTTTTTGTGGAGTTATCGGTTCTCGTTGAGCCGATTGGAGTGGATAATTTTGGTTCTGGGAAGTAGTGTTGGGATAGGTTTGTTGTTGATCGTGTAGAAGTGTTTGGAGGGAATGCAAGGGAATTCGTGGAGAGTTGGAAAAATGGATTGAGAAAGGGCAATTGTGAAGGGAGAAAGGGGCAGGTGATTGGTTAGAATGGAGAGGATGGAGAGGCCGCCTAGGCCTCCTCATCGCATGTCGAAGCGTGTATTGGTGAAATGGGAGAAGCTGGTGGAGAAAGCGCTGGTAACGTCGAGTCACCATCGGGACGGCAGAGGCCGTGGCAGCAGTTCTAGACAGAGGGGAGAGAGGGCGCCTCAGTCTCTTGCGCAACAGGCGGATATCGATGCTGTCCTGCAAGCTGCGGACGAAATTGGACTTGACAACCTTCAAGTGGGTCGTATTTGTACGTTTATCTTGAACATTACTCTCTTGTGCTGATTGCATGTTTTCTCTAATATCTGTCTCGGAAATATCCCAACGTGCTGCGATCAGTGGAACTTAATCGCAGTGGAAGTGACTAAATCAATTGCCCTTGGAGAGAATTGGCGAGCACGGGGCTCTCGATTCTTGCTGTGAGATGTTGTCCAGGAATAGACCAACTCTACAGTGGTCTCTACAGATGCCCGACCTTCGTGAAATACCTTAGTGAAAGACCAGAAAGAAGTAACCGGTTCAAAATTTTCTATGAGTTAGACCCTATGTTAGTTCATGTTCTATTTACTGATTAGTTACGATTTAGCGGCCTCATGTTAACTTCATGATGAGTTCCCTGCATACATCAGACTTCCACAGCAACCGTGACTGAAGGACGTACGTATCGACATAGTTGTGAGGATTGGTTATGGTTTACTCTAGATTACACCCCCGTTTAGTAGCTAATAATGTCTGCGACCAGTCTTTTGTGCTTTTCTTGATGTGGGATACAATTCAAGATCTTCTGAGTATCATTTACGGAGATAATACTTAAAAGTACCACCTATACTTTCCTTCCTAGTCCACTAAGACATATTTATAAATCCAATTGTGATCAGTGCTCTGGCGTTTCCTTTTTAATATTGATAACCTCGATACAGCCTGAGTTTGACAACGACCTGTGGGTTTGGGTAGTGACCGAGCATGCGTTCAGGTTGACTCAGCAGTTGGATCCAAGAAGTGAGGGAAGAGGTGTTTTGCAGTTCAAAACTGGTTTGAAGTCCATTATCAAGGTTTGCATACTGTCTTCTTCAAAATCTCCAGAACTCCATAAGTAATGCGGAATTGAATCATCAGGACTCGCGTCCTTGGGAATTCTTTTGGCCATCGCACACCATGAGTTGCACTTCATTACGGTCTTGGAGTTTGCTTGGCCTATTTTGGTAGTTTCTGAAAACCTAACCCTTGAATAAGTTGATTTCCATTTTCTTCATGTCTCCAATTTTTGGTACTTAAGCTGTTAGATTTGTACGATATTAATATCTCATTCGAAGATGATGGGCCGTTCAAAATGCAGCAAAAGCAACAGGCAAAGCATGGAGAGCTAGTTGATCGAAGTCAAGACATCAGGATAATTCAGATCTATTATAAGCAATACAGGGAAAGGCATCGCATTGATCAACTTGAGGAAGAAGCTAGGAGATCAGTGCCTTCAACGGACTTGGTGCCCGAAAGGTGACTTACTGTCTTTTGCATGACCTTTACTAAGCGCTCTATAGGTTTAGCTTGTCAGTGAGGTTTACACGGCATTTGTGCAAATAATGAACCACTTTTTTTGTGTTTATTATCGTGGCCTCTTTAACACTTCACCTTCCCCGTTGTTCTCTCTCTCTAATTTGTTCTAAGAGTTCTGAATTTGAGGTCGAAACAATTGGGTACTGTATGTAGCGAAAATTTCGCGTGGAGTTTCGAAATACGAGCGTACCCTTCCTTCTCCACTGAACAGTCGTTGTCACGTTATGGGTGCCTTTGGAACAATATCCTGGGCATCTGGACAGAGAAATGTGTGGAAATTGTTGAACGAGCTTTAGCTGTCAATGCTTGATATTTGTTGATCGGAACATTCTGGCTGCATTTCTCCTGCATTGATAGTAGATTTTAGATGTTGCATTCTTGTCGGATCCCTCTACATTGAATAGTTGAGCTTCAAAGGATCTCACTTGTAGTGTTTGCAACATGCTTGGCTGAACGTTTACAAGCTCGCTCTTTTAATTGTATGGACTCTTCATTTATTTCCTTCAAACTATTTATGTGTGCAGCCAGGATCAGAGTTTTGAAAAATTAAGAAGAGTATATGAAATTTCAACGATATTGAATGATGTCGTCGATGCGTTACTGAAAGAGGCTGGACCGGAAGATGCATCTAGACTTCAGGATACTGATGTAAGTTCTTTACAACTTGCGTTTGTTAGTTTGAGGATGCTGGTTTGGTTTGATTTTTACAATCGATTGTTGATTGGGAAGTAAGGAGTAGTGGCTATTGATGGTGTTGTCTGACTGTTTGCAGGAAAAGAGGGTGATGGAGGAGGATGCCAAGAAGCTGAAGGGGTTCAAAGCTTACAATATCCTACCATTGAAGACCCCGATGGGTGCTCCTAGTGTACTCAATCCATTCGACTACTTCCCCGAGGTAAGGTTCACGGATCTATATGCTCTTATTTGCTAGTGGTGTAGGCGCTACGAGTTGAAAATTTTCTAACTTCATTTTAATCACCTAATTTTGAACATCGGCTTATGTATTAGGATGGGTTGTTCTCTACGCAGGATGGTTTGAAGTGTAGGGGTGTGGAACTTGGTTTTCTTTGCTCCAGAGTGTAGAATTTGGTTGTCGCCATTAACTTCTTGTTCTCAGGGACTTGACTTGCTTTCTCTCGGCTGTCTTAAGGTGGTTGGGGCAACTCAAGTTCTGATATATACTAGAGACCTACCCAGGTTCCCATCTGACTACGAAGTACCAGAGGACAGGGTCGTGGATATTTTCGATTTCTTGCACTATGCATTTGGCTTCCAGGTAAATTGTACGAATTCCATTCTTTGCAAATTATTGAATGTGGTAGGTGTACACTTGCAATTTGGTTGCTGGCAGTAGCTTGCCTAAACTCGCAACTCCTGCCGTTATATAATCGTCTTGTCCGCTTCTATAATTGCCTCCTGGAAACGTATTGTGAAGATATATAGAATCCTCTTTGTTGCAGAAAGACAATGTGGCCAACCAGCGGGAACATATTATCTTGCTTCTGTCTAGTGCTCAGTCACGTCTAGGCACCCTCGACCTGGGTAGAGATAGTGATGGCAAAAAGGTACTTTTTTCCTGCGAACTTGTTTTGTCGCTTTTACTGGTGACGTTTTTACTGCTTGACGGCAAATATTACACTTATCAAGTAGAAGGTTGAAGTTGTGGGATTTTGACATGTGTTCTTATCACTCTTTTAAGGACTCTACAGTACGTAGTTTCAAGGACGGTTTGGCGGTTTTCAACGTTTTAACATCGTATTTTATTTCTGGATCCTTGTTCAAAGACCTCACTGAACCCAGACAAAGCTGTCAGTAATGTACATGAGCGGATTTTGGAAAACTATGTACGATGGTGCCATTTTTTAAGAAGAGAACCTCAAAACAAAAGGTGAGATCCTGCTGGTTCTACTTGTTTGGTTGACTGGCTTGGGAACTTAATGGAGCAGTGATATTGTATAGCACATGATTGGTTGTGAAAGTAATAGTTTTTTACATTATTATTATGGAATTAGCAATAGAAATTGCAAGATTTGTATTAATGTTTATGGAATATTAAAATATAAATATAGCCGTGGCTTGCCTCCCAACGTCGGGAAACTCATGAGTTCACCGTATGGATGAAAATTTGAAGATGAAACGTCAAGGTGAATAATTGGGGCGAAACTGTGAATGCTTTTGTGATAAGATTGTTCGACAAAGTTTATTCAATATAATTGATTAAATTGCCTTCTTTTTCTGGGGAAATTGGGAGAGTAATAGTCCCCACGATCATCTGTTTCTTTAACTAGATCAAGATTTCTCTCGACTTGATTAATTAAATATAGTCTACATGTTCACATAGCGCTGCATTTCAGAGGGCGATGAAGAAGTCATTGGTAATGGACATGTTGTCAAAGTATCATGTTTACTGGGGATTTTATTTTCAATGACTTCTTCACGATTTGCTCTTCTGAATTTTGTTCAACTAGAAATTTTCTTGAACATATGCACCGTTAGAGTTCTGAATGTTGAAATCTAAAGCCTCTCGTAGGTGCAGAGAAAGTTTTGGTGAATTTTGTCTTAACTGTCCGCTCCATGACTGAAATTGGATGCTGCAGGGCTTTCACACAACAAAGGAGACTTATCTTAGCAGCTCTCTATCTCTTAGTATGGGGCGAGGCTGCAAATCTTCGTTTTATGCCGGAGTGTCTTTGTTACATCTTTCATTTTGTAAGTAACAAATTAAGGAACGACAGTTGAGAATTGCAATCATTCTTTCGCTTTTAAACGCTTGGTCTAGGTGTTGATTTTGTCATACGATTGGGGTTTAGAATTTATCTTAAATCATCCAGTAGAATCTACCTACATTCTCTTTCTAGAGATTTCCATGGGAGTTTCTAGTTTCTAGTTTTGTTTTTTTGTTTTTTTGTTTTAATCTGAAGCTATAGTGGTTTGTGAACAGCTGGCGGATGAGTGTATCGACTTGCTAGGCAGGACTTATGTTGAAAGATCAAAGACAGTGAAGGCAAACGAAGACGGTTCCTTAGAATTCTCGTTTTTGGAACAGATTATCACCCCTGTTTATGATGTTGTGGCTGCGGTAAAGTACTCATTCTCTCCGGAGACGGATGTCATTTTCTGGTTGGTACTCAAGGTCTCGGGGTCTTGTAACTGATAAGTATCCTATAGGAAAATAATTGTGAGGACCGTTTAATAGGGAATGCTGCCTTCTTGGTCCTCTGATATACGAGTTCGCTCTTCCGTCAGATTCCACAGTTGTATTCGGAGATCCTGTTGCTCTGAACTATACTGCGATTGATGACCATTTTATCACTTTGTTGAATCGGCTTGGGTATTCTATTCTGAATTTTGTCCAACTATGAGTTGGATATAACATGGACAGAGATATCATCAACTTCGGCAAATTGGAATTTTTTTTTCATTTTTTTCATTTTCATTTTATCTGAAGTTTACTTATTTTAATTCGTTACAAATAGTTTAGTTGTACTATTTAAAGAATGCCACAGATTGAGGTATTCCATGCTCATATAAAACCAGTATTGATAGTCTCTGGCGTATATATCGGAGTTGCAGGAAGCAGAATCTAGCCAGGGTGGGAAGGTGCCACATTCGCGCTGGCGGAATTATGACGATTTTAACGAATATTTCTGGTAATGCACCACTTATTCCTGATTTGTCGTATTTTTACAATGGTATCTACGTGACTTTTTTCTTGTAGTAGCATTGTGTCCAAATCTTTGAACCTTTCTATGGTCTGTTATATTTACAATTGATACGATAGTTGCATGAGAATATATGATGCTGGGTGTGAGTGGAAAGGGGTGTATTTGGGGTGACTTTTCTGAGATTTGAATTTGTTTATCAACCATTTGAAGTCATCGTGATTTAAGTTTTCCAGAACAAGCATGGTAATGGGACTTTCATTGGGTGAGTGCAGGCAGCCTAATTGCTTTGTTGAACTCGGATGGCCATGGGAAACTGATGCCGGCTTTTTCAAGCCCCCCAAAATGAAGGATGCTATGAAGGTTGGGTTGCAAGTTGACACTGGAGTTTTCCTCCCACTTTCTATTATACCTCGTTTACTTTGATTATACTCCATGTTCTCCTCGTTATATTTTGCCTTCTCCACCCTTACTCACCTGTTAACTTGGCGTCACGTTCTACTCTTATTATGTATACGAATTCCTTTCACTTCTGATGCCGAACAAGTCATCGACGTTGACTACTGGATACCTTTAAATGCGCCTGTAGGTTTCTCTTCCTCAAACTGAGGCAAATCTACCTAAGGCCGCTGGCCGTGGACGCAAACACAAAGTTGGAAAAGTGCACTTTGTGGAGCATCGGTCGGGATTTCACATCTACCACAGCTTTCACCGACTTTGGATATTCTTAATATGCATGCTTCAGGTTTGTTTAATGGTTTATGTTAACCCAGAATTGATGGCATACAAGGCTTCAGAGACGTACTCTGGTTTTCCTCATGGCGGTTTGAATCAAGAAATGCGGTTTGAAGTTTGAAGTCTTTCGATCACATGGATCATGATATCAGCGCTTCAGTCTCAGACATTCACAGCAGCTCAAGTATGACATTTTGCCTTGTTTGTGTCCGATGTTTCAGGGGTTGACTGTATGGGCTTTCTGCAGCAAGAATGGAAATTTGAATCTGCATGTGCGGACTATCAAAAGGATTATGAGCGTTGGTCCCACATTTGTCACAATGAAATTTATACAATGTGAGTTCGAGCTATTTCTGTTCCTCTGGTGTTGTTGGAGTTTCTTGAACACTTTGTGACTATCCATGCTTGCAAGTATTGGGCAAGTAATGGAAGTTTTACTTGTCGACAAGAATTCAAGGCATATTCATCAACGCATTAGTCAATCTTTTAGTTAACGCAGAGATAATAAGTACACGAGCAAACAAATGGGAGCCTGCTGATCTTCCCAAGCAGTGCTTTTCTGAAAGATAAGCTGTAAATCTCGATCGGAGAATGAATATAACAGAGTCGCTGGTCTGCTCTTTTAAGAGCCGAAACATTTCGAAAAGTGAGTACTTAAACCATTTTAAATATGAGGTATTGATAATTGCGCGTGTCTAAATGTTTTTTCAACTGTGCAACGAAATGACTTTTTCTTTGCGTAGTCTTTATTTACATAGGGTTTTTATTACTTTTTAATACTTTAAACTGCTTGTTTAAAGGCTTTGATAAGAAGTTGATAGCAAACACGTTCATGAACTCGCTTATTAGTATATTAGGGAAACCTGTTGTTTGTTTTCAGTGATGAATATTTTTAGAGAATATTACTTATCTACCGGGTCTTTGCTATGCAGCGGTGTTTGATATTGTGTTTATGTGGGGAGCGTTCAAAGCCACTCGTCTTCAGACCGTTGCAAGAATGCTTCTTCGGTTCCTATGGTTCACATGTCTATCGGCTGCTGTCTTGTTTCTCTATATGTGAGTTTCTCTCAAAGTATTCTTGGCTTTAGTGCGCTGCCTGTTACAGAAGTTTTAATGAATATTTTAAGGATATTACAGCGTTAGTGGAACTAATGGTGCATATGAATCATTGGGGGCCGATACTCTTTGGATGCTTTTTCGATGGCCATTCGTTGACTCAACTTATCGTTTGAAGCGAAACTCGTCAATCGTCATTTATTAGGGTGGGGATTTAGGGTGCCGGGCAAGCAAACTCATATTTTCTTCTACTGATTGCTGTGAATGACCTGATTTTTGGCTAGTTCCCACTTGAGTACGATTGCTTGTGTATATCAGGTATTTCCGGACGTAGAGTCTCAGGATGTCTGGAGGTTCTCAATTGCATTAGTTTGTACCTATTCTGCTCCTGGTACCAATTTCGTCAATGTTACTGCAGAAAAACCCTTGAGGAGGATGCAAGAAACGATGGCTCTGGTTCATGGTTTCGCATATATTACATTCTGATATCAAGCTATGCTGGGGCGAACGCCGTATTTGTCTTCCTTTTACGTATACCTTTTATTCAACGACAGGGTGATAAGTGCTCAAATGTTTATCTCTTCCAGTTCGTTAAGTGGTTGAATCAGGTACAGATGTCACTCTTGTCCTTGACATGCATTTGAGTGTCCCATTTTCTGAAGTGACCAATCTTTTGCTTGAGCTGCTGCTGTCGACATGTTTGCTTAAGATCACATTTACCTGGCATTGCATTCCTTGTTGAGTTCTTAATCTGGGTATGCATAGGAGTAGATTGTAGAACGTACCCAACTGTCTTCGTTATATTCCCCCCGTCCCTTAATACTAGACCATTTTGGAGAGATTTAAAATATTACGGAATCTATGAGGAATCTGGAAAAACGCCCAACTAGGTCCTGATTTGGGTTTGAATCAGCTTTCCAATGGGCTCTTTGCCATGGTAAATTAGAATGGGTTGAAATTTTGCATTTAGGCTAATTGGTATTGTCTCCTCTGTCCATGCGGTTGGATTTTCGAAACTCTGGGTTAGGTCAATTGGTAAACATTGCACGTACTTTGGGACAATTTTTTCTGAGAAAAGTGTCAAGTAGTTTGGGATAGAGGGAGGATATCACATGGCCCTAGACGTTACTCCAAGTTAATGATCGGCTATTCATGAATTTGTTCATGAATCTAAATATATCTTTAAGCACAGGAGCGATACTATGTTGGACGCAGCATGTACGAGAGAACGCGTAATTATATCAAGTAAGTTGAACCTTTTTAATCTCTTGTCTATTTGTGTAGTGTGCTGGCTAAGCGTAGACCGAGTGAATATCTTCAGAAACAGTAGCGATATCTTCTATATCATTATAGGACAAGAAAATATATTGCCCTTATTCTTACCATTGAAGGTGGATTCGATTAATACCTGCCTATTAATTACTAAACTTCTTCGAGTAACAGGTACTCAATATTCTGGATTGTTATATTGGTTTGCAAATTTGCCTTCACCATGCATTTTCAGGTGAACAATAATCTTATCCTGAACTTCAGAATGGCCTTCTTTATGCAACTGTCAGTAAAGGAATAGATCTTCAACGGATGATAGGCTGTAAGAAAATTGGAAGACCTCGAAATAATGACAGCTGTATGTGTTAGTATCCAACAGTGCATGAATCCTCTGCCATATATTGCGAATTCTGAATTTCGATATTGTAAATGAGTGTAGTATCTCCATGAGGACTTGAATGGTGTACCACGACTGTTTTGTGTCTAACAGGCATTCTCTGTGACAGATAATGCCACTGGTTGACCCTACGAGACTGATTATAGGAATCAACGACATTAAGTATAAGTGGCCAGACTTCGTTTCAGACAGTGAGTGGGCATCCTCTACAGCTCTTTGCATTTTGATTGCTCATCTGCTCAATGATTTTCTTATCTGCTTGGGCCTTGTGTGCACCACATTGAAGTTCTCACTTCGAGATCACTTTGGTAAATCACGTTGTAAATTTATCTAGTAACTAATGTGAGAACTATTTACAATCAATGTTTCAGGTAATCACAACGCTCTCACAATTGTTTCACTCTGGGCACCTGTTGTCATGGTAACTGCTCTCTTCCAACTGACTTTTCTTAGTTTTTATTTTGTGTATGGTTGACTGAACATGGATCAATTGTATGTCTAGCTCTCATTTTTGTACTCAGCACGAGTCTTTGTATTTGGTTTATTGGTACACTCTAATGTTATTTTTTTTATATGGTTTTGAAGTAAGGGTTGGACTTCAATAGCCCGTCTCTATTCCTGGGATGTGATTGATGGTCTTTATAACGCTGAATGATTGCGAAGTTTCCGTTGCATGTCAACTTTCAATAACTTTCAATAATTTCAATTTTTATTTCTGCAGATTTACTTCATGGATACGCAAGTTTGGTATACTGTAATATCAGCCTTTCTTGGAGGCATCGAAGGCGCCCGGGATAAGCTAGGAGAGGTCAGTCCTTGACGCTTAAGGATCAAGGTCTCTCGTGCAATGATTCCTGGCGCTTAAGTGGTTCAGCACTGAGTGCAACGCATGAAATTTTCTGCTTTTATCTAGTGGCAGTGACTTAAAGAGCTTTGGTTTCTCGATAAGCTGCAAAACTTTGTGGGCTGTTTTATCTGGAGCTATAGATGATTAGAATTGCGGGATAAACCACTAAACATATGTACTATTATGGATTTTCTTGAGGACTGATGCTGTGAGCCTGTGTTGTATCCTGGGCTTTAATTGATCAGATTCGAACTCTGGAGATGTTGCGAAAGAGATTTCCAAACTATCCTGCAGCTTATGTGAAACATATGCAACCACCTATTAATAGGTCCGTTTTTTGTATCTTTTCCCATTCTATGCATTTAGGAAGGCCTTCTTGACAAATATTTTTGCACCAACAGATTTGCTTGGGTTGGCGGAGATCCGACTGTGTACTTTTTTTCACCCTTTGTATGGCTAGATTATTCTTCTACGGCCTGTCATACACCAGTCCTTGTTCATTGGTTCTTGTTTTCCTGTGAACCTCGGATAAAATGATTTATGTAGAAACTAATGCTAGTCAGATCATGGACTTGACAAAATCGTCTGATAAATTGATGACATTTTCCTACAGGCCAAGTATGGTGACTACAGACTATGGTGACTCACCAAGTCACCATAGTACAGCGAAGAGGATTAAGGTGTTCACATCTTCCTGGCATGTGATGTTTGATGAATTTTTGCCTATTTATCTTTTCCGTGAGTTGTAATTTATATTTGTGTTTATTCGTTGCATCATTTATAATGTTGCTGATGTATTCTTGATGTTGTTGCATTTCAGGTCCCTGATAGTGTCTGAGTTGATCTATTCTAGTAGACCATTTTATTTGAGGGCAGTTCTATATTTGTATTTATTTAAATTTTGAGATCCAACTGAACAACTTCGTATTCTCTGCAAATTGGTAGTTTGATGCTTCATTCAAAGAGTTCGTAATTGTTGAATTAGTTATATTTTATTTCTGTCGAGGATCTAGTCCTGCACAACCTCAATTGGTGAGCCCAATTTGCAGGCCAAGTTTGAGAAGCTGAATGCAATTAGGTTCCAACCGATCTGGAATCATGTTATCAAGTCCCTGCGTGAGGAAGACCTTCTTAATAACAGGTGCGCTCGGAGTTTTGTGATTTGCTTTCATGTTGAATTCTGCTTGCTCTGTTTGTAGTCGAAACTTTTTAAATAATTGTAGTTCAGATTGGAATGAAGTTCCGTTTTCATCACTTGCCCCAACTGCACCTTATGATTCGATTTACTGACTCTTCGCTCGAGTGTGGTTTCTTTGACAGAGAGAAAGTTTTGCTGAAGATGCCTCCCAATTTAATGTTTCATTCAAATGGAGCGGAAAACGATCTCATTCATTGGCCATTGTTTTTGCTTGCTAACAAGGTTTGAATTATCATACACTTTGAAAACATACTTATTCTACGATTGTATATCTCTAATCAGAGGTTCAGACCCACCTCGTACATTCTTCACAATATTGCGGTATTCTCTTCTGTTTATTGGGTTTTGGGTATTGTGGTAGGTGCATATTGCAGTTGAACTTGCCGTTGACCACAAGACAAACCAAGATGGCCTTTGGGAGAAAGTGCAGCGCGATGAATATATGGCTTACGCTGTTCAGGAGACTTTTCAGACATTGGAACCATTGTTAGTGTCAGTTTTGAATCCTGCGGGGGCTACATGGTGAGTTGTGTTTTCTTTTGAATCTTCTGTAAGAGAAATTGCACGTACTTGTGAGTTTTTTCGTAATATCAGTGTGGAGGTCATGTTTACAAGCACGAAAGTTTTCTAAACAATCATAGGCGTGGGTCTATACTGTTGTTTGAGAAGTAGATCATGTTGTATTTGTCTTGTGCGGATCGGATCTAGACTCCCGCTGAATTGTTGTGCTAATACCTATGCGATGAAAAGATTCTGATGAACGATCTTGCATTGGCATGTTTTGACAGGGTCAAACAGATTTTTGAAAGACTCAGAGATTCACTGGGGACTAAGGATCTCCGGGACAACTTTAATTTGAACAAGCTAAGGGATGTATTGGAGAAGCTCAGAGACCTGACAGAGCACTTGGTAAGGTCCCATAACAAATCGAATTGCAGAATTTTATACTTTCATTATCCTGTCTTTTCATCGTGTAGAGCTTTTCTCTCCAGGTCATTTATGCGTTAGTATCTTGTTGTTTACTTTGAGCTCTGTTGTGGGTTTTTTTGCAGGGAAACGAAGATGTAGACGAACGTCGAGGCAAAGCTACAAGATGTTTTTTCCAGCTGTACGATGTTGTCATGCATGACTTCCTCTCCCTCAAGACCAGGTTAATTCGTCTTCGCATTTCCTCCATCGTTGAGATCACGATTTTCAAGCTCTCCTTGATGTGTGAAAGCAAGAGATTTGTTGATGTTGTAGAATGTTTTCGCCTTGTTGGCCGAAGCTGTTGCTATGGGGACTGTTACTGATAGATGTCATTCAAGCACGTGAAGGGAATCGAACCTCTCCGAAGTGATGCTTGAATGCAGAGTGTCGTTCCATCGGTGGATTCTTGATAGCAATTTTCTACAATGGAAAGCAATCAGTAGTTAAAAATTGCGCTTTTGGAGAGGTTGAGGCTTGGGCGCATTTCTCTATCTGGACACCGTGGTTAGGAGAAGTGGAACTTATCTAGGATTTAGGGCACATCCTCTGTCAATGGCACACAGTGCAACCGCAGTAATGCGGTCCTACGTATTAAAGTAGATACCTTGGAAGACTTATGACAAACAAGTAGTGGTAGGTGCTATTATATCAGTACTTACCATACTTCGGTTTCACTTTCTTATTTCCCAGTTGAAGTTCTCAGTTGCTTAAGAAGACTCTCGATGGCCTGATTTAATGTTTTAACTTTTATTACTTGTCGATTATGTAAGTTCCTTGATGCTAATTGAAGTCCAGTACTGCAGGGAGGAATTTGATTCGACGCCAGGGTTTCAAGAGGCTGTACAAAATGGGCTTCTTTTTACAGAATTGAATTGGCCTTATAAAGCTGGGGTAAGAGTCCTTGTATTTGATTTATGCAATCAGTGATTGCTAGTGAGTTTTGAATTTTTAGATCATTTTTATTTATTTTTTATTCCAGTGCTGTGTGCTTTATTTCCAACAATAGTTTAGGTGATCTCATTTCGACCCCTAATTTATGCGGAGATTCATTGCTGTTTGTGGTGTAAAGAATTCTTGCTTCTTGCGCCCCTCTATCATGAATTTCTGAAGCTCGTATTCTGTGGACCTTCGCTATAGATTATCCAGTTTACGTATCTCGCGTTGAAATCATTGCGACCCGTGAGACCCCTTGTGAAATCTACATTGGTTGTGTCCCTTTTGATACGTTCTTGGTTCTAATAGGCATTTATACTTGTGAATGACTGGATCTTTGACTTTGATGCAGCAAAAGCAAGCTAAACGTCTCAATAACCTACTTACAGTTCAGAAAATCAAGGACCAGGAGGGTAAGACAAAGACCCTCAATACAGAGACCATTCCACACAATTTGGAGGCTCGTCGCCGATTGCAATTCTTTACAAACTCCTTGTTCATGCACATGCCAGAAGCACCTCCCATCCGCAAAATGTTTTCGTTCTGGTGAGTTCTTGCTTACATTTTGAATGATGACAATAAAATACAGTATGTGCATATGTTCTAACTAGAATATAACTACTGTCCATGAGTGTCAGTAATGCCATGGCTCCAGCATTTTTGAACTCCTTTATTTTGTCCTTAGTTTAACCTACTACATTAGTTTCCCGGCTGATCAACTCCTGATGTTGTATTTTGTCTACATGGTCTTCTTGATATTTTGGTTCCCAGTTGTGCGGGATGCCCTGCTCTAATGAAGAGAACTTGTACATCAATTTGTGTTTTCTGTAGTGTGTTCACCCCTTACTATGAGGAGGATGTCATGTACGATATGGAAAAACTCTCCCAAGAGAATGAAGATGGCATTACCATTCTGTTCTATCTACAGAAAATCTATCCTGGTGGGTAATCTATCCCTGATAATGAGGACATTCTTTTCTGTTTACTTTCACTCTGTCCGAGAAAATCGTCGAGCGTGTGCTTTAGTCTTTAAGGTTCTTGTCTTCCCAAATCATATTCAAAGTTTAATTGTTCTTCGTTGCATCGGATCTCTGATCTTTTGGTGGACTTTTGAGCCTGGTTGCATTGATTTCGTGGGCAGATGAATGGCAAAATTTCTTAGAGAGAATCGGACTGATTGAGAATATTGTTTTCCGAGAAATTGAAAATCCAAAGTCTGAAAGACATGAGAAGGTGAAACTTGATTTGCGACTTTGGGCCTCATATCGAGGTCAAACTCTCGCTAGAACAGGTATGGCTTGGTTAGCATATGAGATCACTGAGCTGATTAGTATTAAGCCATGTATTGGGCTCAAAATTTCGTTACCATTTACCGGTTGTTTCGAAATTCTTCTGTAAATCATTTTTGGCTTTATCTTATTGGAACTATGTCTTGTAGATCGAGTATAAATGTCACAAGTGGTCTCATAATTGGTTTTATCGCATTTTATCGTTTGGTGAGCTTGACTCGCCTTATTTCTGCTGTTTACAATGATGAAACCAATGTCTCGGACAATATACTGTGCAGTTCGGGGGATGATGTATTACAAGGCGGCTTTAATAATACAGGGAATGCAAGAAGGTGCATCTGGTGGAGGTAGGAGCTTTCTGATCTCAATCATGCTGCAGAGATGCTTTGTGATGTCTTTTCTGATCTGTGAGTTTGCCTAATAATGAATCAGATGACACGACGTCTCTATCACGATTATGTAATGGGTATTTTTTTCGATCCTTGTTGTTGTCGATCCTTGAGAGGCCCTGTGCTGGAACTTCTTCCTTCTGGAGATTCATGAGCGACAGGTGGCCACTCATTTGAAAACTAATCGTAGTGCATGAAGGAAAGACATTTGTGCACTAGTTTGCAATTTGCGTCTTTGTGCCTCGAAGGTTGCTTACTTTGCCCAAGAGGTATCGCTCAAGAATCAGATTTTCATCTCAGGGTCCTTGGCTCACTACAATGTTCCGCTTGATTTTCTGAATGGGCCATAATTTTTCTTAATGTCCGTACTTTGTTCTGTGCAAGCAGATCTTGAGGAGGGAATTCCCCCGTCTTTGGTTGAAGCACAAGGATCGATTGACCGTAGTGCTGAGGCCCAGGCTGAACTGAAGTTCACATACGTTGTTACTTGTCAAATTTATGGTGAACAGAAAAGAAAAGGGAAAGTCCAAGCTGCAGATATCTTGTATCTTATGCAAAAGTAAGCATTCGCGAATTGCTATGCGCTAGATGCTGTAAACCTAAATTTCTTTTTTACTAAGATTCTATGAATTCTCTGCAACTAGACCATGTTGTATTGTTCGACCTTACATGTATATTAAAGTTGCTAGAATTTTTCAGGCATGAATCATTGCGGATTGCCTACATAGATGTGGTGGAAAGTAGTAGAAAGGGCAGGAAGCCCTCCTATTACTCGAAACTCTGCAAAGTTGATAGATCTGATCCTTCCCCGAAAGACCAGGTTCGGTTCTATTTGAAATCCTTCACAACAAGAGATTTAACGTTTTTCTTAGTTCTGCTTTGGAGTTGGCTGACTCTTTTCTATGGATTGTCATAAATTGTTGGTTTTCGTGATGGGATATAATGACGAGGATGCCTGCTTTCTTTCCCATAATGCCGTCATTGAGACTCTGATTTGTTAAATCCTTAAGGAGGCCATTTTATTTCTCTATTCCATTTTTGCCGCACGTTTTAAAGATTTAATGACTGCATAGCGGTAATTCAAATGCAGGAAGTATACTCAATTAAACTTCCTGGCAGTATAAAGCTTGGAGAAGGCAAACCTGAAAATCAGAATCATGCTATAATCTTTACACGTGGAGATTGCATCCAAACGATTGATATGAACCAGGTTTGACTTTGCACCTCAACTCTTCAGAGCCCTGAGTTTTTTGTTCAAAAGAATAAATGTGCGTTGATAAGTGAGAAAGGTATGAAGCCTTTTGCCTCAAGTCGATTATGAGGGTCTAAACTATGTGATAGACGACGCTAAGTTTAAACAAGACGTCCTCGTGGGCTGTTGTGCAATAGTTTGACGTTTTGACGTCTCGTCACATCATCGGCACTCAGAATTTATGTGCGATCAGAAAATTGCACTGGGGCTTGATGGCTATAGAAGTCAAAGTTGCAAGAATCAGTCACAACCTGTATTATTTGACCGCGAGCATGGGTATTCGCTTTTGTCATGTTTGCATCAATTTGGTTTGAAAATTTAGTGTTTTCTTTGTGTTTCAGGATAACTTCATGGAGGAAGCCTTCAAGATGCGAAATCTGCTAGAGGAATTTAGCCAGACGCATTATGGCTTGCATAAGCCTACCATTCTAGGCGTTCGTGAACATGTATTTACTGGAAGGTGTGTATCCTCCAATGCTAATTTGTAATGTAAGAATATTTGATGTTTTGGTGAGCATTGATGGTGGTGAATTTGTAGCAAAGTGTAAGTTTCCTTTGTAGTCTTACTTGTGACAATGTTTGACGAGATATATGTTTGTTTCAGGATTTCATGGCTAATAGTTTCAACAATCATGATTTGTAATGTCGAGGATTTTGCGTGCTTATACCAACTCTTGTGGTACTTGCAGTGTATCTTCGCTGGCATGGTTCATGTCAATGCAAGAGAGTAGCTTTGTCACACTCGGTCAACGAGTGCTTGCGAGACCTCTCAAGTAAGTTCTTTGAATTTGAAAATTTCGAATTACTTAATTGATGTGTGGGTGGATTGACAAATGATTTTCATATCCAAATCTGTACTTTACCAAAGGCTGCTCTGGGTTGTTGTTACAAGGCATCCCCCGTATATTGCCTTACTGTTATGGGTGATTGCTAATTCGAACGTTGTTCTGGTCATTGGATTATTTGTTGACTTCGGAATCGCATCCTCTGTAACAATTGGTGCCAATCGGGACTCTTCTGCAATTGTCTTTTAGTGACGTGTTCAAACTCAGCGTCAGAACTGGTGAGCTTCAAGTCATATCGTTCAACTCCATGGTCTTGGTGCGTCTGTACAGGGTGAGAATGCATTACGGTCATCCAGACGTGTTCGATAGGGTGTTTCACATAACGAGAGGCGGCATCAGCAAAGCGTCTCGTGTTATCAATCTAAGTGAAGATATCTTTGCAGGTTCTTTGACTTCAAATTATGCAAGGCTGATTTTTGAGATGCTGCGTCTGATGATATCCAATAATGTTTGATCAGTTTTCTGACTTATGATCATTTGAATCTTTGCCACTGTTCCCTTGACTGAAGTTCACTTCGATAGTTTGAGCTCTTTGGATTTGCTCTCAACATATACATCGTTTATTAAATCTGAGGTATCGAACCGCTGAATTGCCACAGGTTTCAATACTACACTTCGGCTCGGATTAGTTACGCATCATGAGTACATTCAGGTGGGTTCCTGTTAGGAGGGCTTACTACCTCTTATATCCTGGCGCATTCAGTATCATTTTAGACTATTTACACAATATAGTGGATACAGGTGTAATCTCCTGCCTGTGTTATAGGTTGCTCTCCTATTTGCTCCAGCGCTCACGTTATTAACTATTGCTGTGAGCCTCAGTGTATTTCAGTATTGCTATCGCTCTGTATTTCAGTATTTATCTACTCATATCTCTGCCTGACCAAAGCAATGTTAGGGCTGTTTGAGTAATCTAAGTCCATTTGAATGACTATTTGTTATGCAATGGCATTTTCGGTGCAGGTTGGAAAGGGACGAGACGTTGGGTTGAACCAAATTGCCCTGTTTGAAGCCAAGGTGGCCAGTGGCAATGGTGAACAGACACTCAGTCGAGACGTGTACAGATTGGGCCAGCTTCTTGATTTTCCTCGGATGCTTTCATTTTTCTTCACATCAATTGGTTTCTACGTAACCACCATGGTACGTTCATTGCAGAACTCTAGTTTAACTTCTATCTATCTTTTGAATTCTTGTGGCTCATGTGGTCCAAAGTTTCGGTAGCACCAAGGTTTGGCGAATTCCTCACTGTCCATTCGCTGATTTTTACTATTTGTAGTGGACCTTTACTTCACCATCCAAAAAATATATATCGTTCACCCAATGACTGAGGTAACATGAGCTCTTTGTCATGCGTTGAATGCTGAGGTTTTGCCGAGTTCCTGAATGGATTAGTTTGTCCGGGTCATGTAGGATGGGAGAAGTAACCCTTGGAATGGTTTTTGACTCAGATGACTGTTTTGACACTATACGTCTTTCTGTATGGCAAAGCTTATCTAGTAAGTGACTTCTTCTATATTATTTTGAGCTTCTTTATTATTGGCAAATCTAAACACACTGTTTGCGGAAGTATGTTCTTGTCTTGATTCTTACCGGTGCCGTGTCATGGAATGCCAACTGACTACGGCAGTATTTTCTTAAGATTAGAAATTTGAGATCTTGTTTTTAGCCTTGCGTGATCAAGTGATGTAAATGATTGGATATCGCTGTTACAGGCTCTTTCAGGTGTGGATGCAGCTTTGAAAAGGGACAGTGAAATTTTGCAAAATCCATCCCTGGAAGCTGCGCTCAACACTCAATTTCTATTCCAAATCGGTATCTTCACAGCAGTACCCATGATTGTGAATCTCATACTGGAGCAAGGCATTTTGAAGGTGTGTTTCAGTCCTTGTGACTTCGATGTTGTCTGTACTTTGATATCCGATAACTGCAGTCTTCTGGATAAACCAGAGCGGCAATTCATAGCAGTCATTGCTCATTCCTCTGTGGTTGATGACCTCGGGTGGACGGATACAGGCTATCATCAGCTTCTGTACAATGCAGCTGCAATTGGCATCTGTTTTCTTTACCTTCTCGTTGGGAACACGAACTCATTACTTTGGGCGTACAATCCTTCATGGAGGTGCTAAGGTACCCGATTCCTGTCCCTTCTATTGAAGCTGTCCTTAATCCATTTTCTTAATCCATTTCCTTGTGCTTGCTACAGAGGTACTTTTTTCAGTTTTCCTTTCAGTGGTTAGACCTAATCAGCCTTTTGAGCTGGTTTATCACCTTCGTCTGATCTAACTATAGCCCGCATACTCATCGTCAGCTGTGAAATGTTTCAGTATCGATCCACTGGGAGAGGTTTTGTTGTGACACATATTCATTTTGCTGAGAACTACCGTTCGTACTCTCGAAGTCATTTTACAAAAGCGTAAGTATTGAAGCGTCATCTTCTTACATTATATATAGATAGCTAATGACCAAATATATTTTTCACTTTTGCGGCAATTCAAATCGCATTACTTCCTCTCGAGTACCGAAGTATGCGTGTCTGTATATCACCGCGCCAGAGATTTCTCAAAATGTTCTCTGATTTCTAGTAATTTGTGTACATTTGGTGATCTTTCTGAACAGCTTGGAGATTATCATGCTTTTGATCATCTACTTGGCATATGGAGCTCAAAGTCGGACGTCAGTCACTTTTATATTGCTTACCTTCAGTTCTTGGTTCCTGGCCTTATCTTGGCTGTTCGCCCCCTATATCTTTAATCCTTCTGGCTTTGAGTGGCAAAAGTAAGTACATTTTTCCTTTTGATGTGCATGGTTAGGATGTTTTGTCTGAAGTCTCGACTGGAGTGCTCAGGTTGCAAGTCATTGGAAATTGATACAAAAGTCAAAACCATGAATCTAAAGATTGACGCTCATCAAACTGGGGCTGCAGGACCGTCGAGGATTTTGACGACTGGACGAATTGGATGTTTTACAAAGGAGGAGTTGGTGTTAAGATTGAGAACAGCTGGGAAGCTTGGTGGTTTGATGAACAAGTAAGTTCTGACGTGTTGGTCATCAGTTCCATTCCTCGATTATGATAGAATTCTCATTCTAGTTTCTTGTTGCTCTAAACTATTCTTTGTGATGTTGACTTTTGTCGCTCATATTGTGTTCATGATATTGCCAGGATCACATCCGTTCACCGAGAGGAAGATTTTGGGAGACTATTTTGTCATTGCGTTTTTTCTTGTTCCAATATGGTGTAGTTTACTCGCTGTCCGTTACAAGGGGGAGTAGCAGTATCTTGGTGAGCAGTCAATTTCGCCACTTGTAGTGAACCTCATGGTCCCCTTTATCATAACTTGCAGGACATGAATTCTGGGATGTATCAAGAAGTTGTTATTTGCTTTTGGATTTATTTAAAATACACGTACTGTGCGAAAACATTACTCCGCTCTTTTCTATTATTTGGACACTATCTCGCTTAGCGATTGTTGTAGTATTTTCAATCAAGTAGTGGCAGATGACATTTTGATGCCTTTGAAATAGGCCGTAAGGATTTTGAACATACTTTTCCGGGGTGCAGGTGTACGTTTACTCTTGGTTCGTGCTGCTTGGCTTAGTGATCATTTTCAAGGTGAAAGAATATTCCTGACTTCTGGTTTTCTGACTCTCAGCAAATATTCTCTGATATAATTTGAGGCGTTGCTGCAGACTCTTCATTTAGTTGTCAGATCTGTCGGAATTAACTATTTGTGCAGTGGCTTATCAACCAACAACATTTATGCAAATTGAAGGACTATTCTCTCCACTCGTTAAGCTGTTGGGTCTGGTATTTTGGTTTCCAGGTTTTCACTGTCAGCCAAAAGGCATCTGCAAATTATCAGCTTGCTGTTCGATTGTTCCAAGGTCTACTATTGGTTTGCCTCATTGCCGGTGTGGTTTTGGCTATCGTCCTCTCTCCTCTCACTGTTGGTGATGTCTTCGCTCTTGCGTTGGCGTTGATTCCCACAGGCTGGGGTCTACTTTCGGTAAGTGACACTTGCCTTATTCGTTTTGAATGCAAGCTGAAGTTGTTTTTTTGGTTGAACACTGACGATTCTTGTATCCTTTGACCTGGATTTCGAATTAAAAGTATCTTGTTAATCGTTCTTGTTGTTTAATATTGGATTCTTTCTGTAATATTACTTCAACGTCCTAGAAACCTGAGTTCGGTTCCTTTTGCTGTGAGTTTTTACGAGGCAGGTGGACATTCTGGCAGTAAATCTGCACGAGGTGTAGAATCAGTCCAGTTCTTCAGGACAACTTTTGTTATATTTCTGGCCTTTGTATTACTTGCGAATTTGAATGGGATATATCACAACGCTTCTGTTCTCCTTGCAGATTGCCATTGCATTTCGGCCGCTAATGGAGCACATGCGATTTTGGAAGTCAGTTCGTGAAATAGCCCGTGTCTATGATGCATGCATGGGTATGATCATATTTATACCCATCGCATTCTTGTCTTGGTTTCCCTTCGTTTCCACTTTCCAGACACGTCTCGTCTTCAACCAGGCCTTCAGTCGTGGTCTTGAGATCTCCCTCATCTTGAGTGGAAATCGTCCGAACCGGAATGCCTAGACTAGTGACCCAACTTTCTAGAAGTACTCTCCTGGGTCCTTCAAATTTTTGGTTGATAGTGTTCTATCCAATGTTAGTCTGTTGATTTATTCTGCTGGACAGCAATGCAGCTGGAAATTGAAGCAGAATGATCCCAACGATTTTTGAGAAATACCCGCACTAGGCCAGTTATTATCACCTTTTATTATTGTATCATATTCTTATAATCATAAATACTTGATCTAGCTCTTTGGGGCAATTTCTATGTCGGGATTACAAATACAGTTGATTTTTTATTGAATTGCATCCCTTGATTATTTTGAATTAGTTTTGTCTATTTAGGCTCTTTTTCTAGCCTGAGTTTCTCTTGTTGGGACCAGGTCTCTTCATCCTGAGAAGGTAGCTTCACTTGACTTGCCAGGCTGGCGATTTTTTTAGTGTTCTTCTAATTTTAGTGAACTTAAGCAGGACTTTTGAGGCCTGTCCAAAGATCCTCGTCTTGTCAAGCCTTCAGTTTAGCTAAACAAATGTGAAAGGGATGAGATCTGTAGCAAAAATATGTAAGCATATCAGACGGAGCCTATGTATAGTCAAACTTAAAAGTCTCACTTAGCAATCCTCCATTTCTTCACTCTTTATGAGTTATTTTGGTAGAGATGAATCACATGTCTTGTACATGTCAGAAAATTTTATGAAAATTTTAAGTTACCATGAATTTCTGAAGAAAGAATTAAGATACTTCACATCAAATACAAAACTTGTTTAAAAAATCTGAATATTTTAGACATGAAGTACATTAGAGTGTATAACATTGTGACATTGAAGAAAGTTTGTGTGTCATTTCTTAATTAGAAAAGTGGTTATATATATCTTGAACTTCAATTTTCAATGAAATGCTTATATTAAGGAATTTCTTAAAATTTCTAAGTGCAGTAGAAATTGCACTTTATTGAAATACATTGTATACCATATCTATTGATTAGGATTGACATTAATTAAATAATAGAGAAAAAAATGAAATTTTATGGAAATTATTCAATTTGCAAGGGACCTAGAAAAGAAGTAAATAAATAATGCAAATCCAAAGCTATGAAAAGAAATGGCCACTCTATGATTGGAGAGTGGTAAAATGATAAGCTCCTCATGCAAGTGGGGTGGGAGGTACAATCCATGTAGGATATGTTAAGATTTGTAAGAGCTCAATTGCTCATAATCAAGTCAAAAACAAGAAGTGTGTTCAATTCGAATTTCACACCTCATTTAGATAGTTAGATATAGTATAATAATTTATTTTTTTAATCTTTGAACTATCAATAAATGTAATTAATCAAGATAACTTGTAGCTCCAAAAATCCATTTGTGATTGTGCCTATAATCAAAAGTCATAGACACATTTTAGAGAAGAGATTTGAAAATATAAGAGTGAATGTCCTTTCCTACCCCTTTTTGAATTGTATCTATAAATTTTTGTTGGAGATTCTAAATCACAAACTAAAGATTTTTGAAGTTAGAATTCAACTTGACTAAGTGCATTTTCTTGGTTTGAAGTTTATTGAAAAAAATTATTCTACTATGTTCAAATGAGGTTTGAAGTTTAGGTTTCAATACAATTACTATGTTTTTATAATGGGAAGTCAAGATCTCATCTTCAAATTATCTCACACCCTTCATAGATTGATGAAGGACAAAGTCTTGAACTTTGGAGCATATTATAATCAATGAGTTTTACCAAAGCAATATTGTTGCAACCTACAAGGCACCTTGATTGGATTATTGGGAGTGAAGTGCAAATTAAACTTATTGCCTAGTAAAATAATACCCTTGCACCTAAACCTCTAGCCCCCACTCTTGCTATGAAGGAAAGTGCACCACACATCCATTTTGCTTGACCTTTTTAGTTCTTGTTGTGTACTTTTCTTTCTACCTTTTTGTTGTTTTCCAAGACTTTTACAATCTTAACTTACAAGCATGCATGAATTTTCACGTCATATTTTTCCTTTAATGGTGCATATGGAGCCAAAAAATGAAGGCGTGCTAACTTTAAATTGCAACAATAGGGTGCTTTAAATTGCCTAGGATCACACAAAGTCTCCCACCACTCATACCTCCACATTATTTACACTAAAAGTTTGTCAACTTCCTAATCAAACTCAATCTCCAACCATTCCTTAATTTGTGCAATGAGAATCTTAAATTGCATTAAGGGAGATTTGAGGCCTCTACCCCAAGTTGCGGGGAACACACGAACTGCGCCACTATTGCAGTCTAACATGGCCGAGACCATGCCAAGTCAAAAAAAAATTGAATTTTTTTTTCAACTTCTTTTTTCATTTCAAAACTAAGTTGTTGTTGTTTTTAAAAAATTTTAATATTTAGTTTACTAACAACAACCAATTGTTCTCAGACAGCACAGGGAACAGATAGGGAAAGAGCGCTCAAACGGGTATGTAGAGGCCTCAAATCTCCCCTAATGGCACCAATATATCAATGGGCCATTTTTCATTTCTACATTGACAATTTATGGTACACTTGTTGGAATAGTTCTTGGAGCATTGGCAAAATTAGCACCTCCTACCATGAGCCTCTAATACATTGGATAAAAAATTGTATTAGAAATTCATTTCAAAAATTTGTAGACTAGATTTTTGAAAGGCCATAAATTTATTGGGATTTATTTATGTTTTTCCCTTTAACTTCATATTTTTTTGGTGACCAACTTTCTAGTTTCGACATGTGTGAAGAGGATTGAAAGACTTCAAATCACTTTCACTATTTTAACACCCTGATGATCTATCATTATAATCTTTCAATCTATAAGTGCTATTATTGTATTTTCTTTTTCAATGATTGTGATCTTTATTATGTCTTCTTTGAATTTGTATGGTTACTATAAAAAACCAAAATTGATAAAATTTAGCAAATTGTTGGCTATTTGCTCAATTTAGAGAAAATTTCAAAAGGCTCGTAAAGGTCTTGGGCATTTTGGACCTACTTCAGATCAGATGGACCTTATGATTGTATAACCAAATGTAAAAGTCTCACTTAATAATCTTCCATTTCTTCACACTTTATGAGTTATTTTTGTGGAGATGAAATCACATGTCTTGTATGATGAATGTGCTTTACAAGATTACATTGAAGGTTCTAGGCATGTGCTTGGAAAAACTACCAACCTCTTCATAATTTACTTTAAATTCTAATCCATTAACCCCTAAACGTCTAGAGTCATCTCTAGAACTACTGATTTTAGAAAAATCATTATAAAGTGCTATTAGGAAGCCTATTTTGCAATTGATATACAAATAAAAGTTGTACATTCCATTTGTACAGTAAGATTCACCAATATTTTTTCATAAATTTTGAAAAGGAAATTTCTAAATTCTTTCTAAATTCAATTACAAGCAAAACATTATCGTTTTTTGAGTAAAATTTGTTGGAAAGGATTTGAAATGACATTCTCTTCACATGGTGATTTTGTGAAAATTTTGTGTTCCTAAAATCTTTAACTTCATTTTGGGAAATGCAATTTTGAACAAGAATCAATCTAATTTTGGCTTGACCAACCACTTGACATACTTCCACATTGATAATTTTAGTAAAATATGTACTCTAGTAATACAAAATCCAACCCTTTGATAGGACAACAACTTGATAAAGTATCTCCTAAACTTATAATAACTTTCATCCAAGTAGTTAAGAGGATGAAACTCAAGTTTCAATTTGTTCATTATCCAAAAAATGGACATTGGAGCAATTAGGGGTTAAGAAAGAACTATGCATACAAATACCAAATTAGCCCTCAATGTGTACTTCGGCAAATTCAATCTTGGTCCTCAAAATTTTCATTTCTGAATTTGATATTAATAACAAATGAAATATTTTCAGGTTCAGTTTCTATTCCATTCTATAAATTTGAAAATTTTCAAAAACTTCAGAAATTATTGCAATTGCAAAGTCTAAGAATAATTAAATGAAGATATTTTTTGGTTTTGTTTTCACTCCTCCTAGATTTGATCCATTTTGAAATCATCAAATTTTTTATCTAAGCTAAATTTAGCCTTTTAAATTGTGTTCAAACAACAATCTTACATTTTTATTACTTGACACTTTGAATTTTATATCACTTAGAGAAATTTCAATTTGTTTCGTGGAAAATTGTGATGGTTGTTAGTTTTGTTGCAAAAATTGAACATAAATGAGTAAAAATAGCAAAAACATCCAAGAAATTTTCTTGAGAGGTACAAATAGCAATAGAGATTAGTGTGAAAAAATTTCAATTGGTTATTTTCTTTTCTACACCCAAAATAGCCACAACAAAGACCCTGACATCAAATTCAACCATCAAACCAAATTTATCCTTTTATTTAATTGATGTTTAAGATTTTGATGTTTTTTACTAGCGAAAAAATGAATTTTCTATTTATGTTGTATTTTTTCAATAATTTTGGTGAAAATGAAATTATTCTGATTTTTTAAAGCTAAAGGTAAAAAACGATTATATATATATATTGTAATTTTTACCAAAAATGAAGGATAGAATGAGAAACATAATTTTATAATTTAAATTTAAAATCCATTCCTTAAAAAAATATCAATGAAAAACACACCATAATGTGTTATTTAATTTCTAATATATGGAGCTTTCAATTGCAATAACTCTTTCAATTTTTGACATTTCTCAAAAAAATTAAAATTGTTTAGAAACAAATCTTGTCAAGCTTAGCTTTCTAAGTAGAAATCAAATTCCAAAAAAAATTATTCTAAAAGTTGCAATTGAAGTTGACTAGGGTGCATCCACTTTGGGGATGCCTAGACCTTTAGGGGTAACTCTTAAGTACTCCAACATCCACTTTCTAGACGACAATCAAATTGAAATTGACATTGCTTCTCATTTTTACTTGGATGAAAGTCATCCTAATTTGTGGAGATACTTTATCAAGTTGTTGTCCTATCTAATGGTTGGATTTGGTATTACAAGAATACATATTTTTCTAAAATTACAAATGTAGAAGTATATCAAGTGGTTGACCATGCCAAAATTGCATCAATTGACTCTAGTGTAAAACTAGATTTGCAAAAATGAGGTTACAAATCTAAAGAACACAAAAATTTTAAAGAATCACCATGTGAAGAGAACCTCGTTTCAAATCTATTCCGAAAATTTTACTCAAAAAATGATAATATTTTGCTTGTAATTGACTTTAGTATGAATTTTGAAATTTTCCTTTCAAAATTTATAAAAAAAATATTGATGAAAGCATTGGTGAATCCAACCATATGGAGGGAATATAAAACTCAGCCTTACTACAACTTTTACTTGTAAATTACTTCTAAAATATTCTTCCAAGTAGCACTTTATTATGGTTTTTCTCAAATTGTCAATTCTAAAGAAGACTCTCTATGCTTAGGGGTTAAGCCCCAACTTACTAAATGTGCAAGTCCACTTTTGAGCTTCATGAAGTTTGCTCAAAATAAAAAAATGTCCAAGTCCAAGTTTTGATAAGTTTCATCAAATTTTTATTTTATTACTTTGGAAGGAAAGGAAATCCAATTAAATCCATTGCAAAACTACAGAAGGCAAATACTTGAGCCTATTGAGCCCCGAAAGGCTAGCAAAAAGTGTCATCAATTGTTATTGATTTCTAAATATACGAATTCAAATAGACATGTTATGGATTATATAGGAAAAGAAAATACAACAATGTCTCTTATAAATTGAAAGATTATAATGTTTAATCAAGAAGGTGGTGAAACAATGAAAGTGATTTGAAGTCTATCAACGGTCATTTAACAAGTCAAATCTAAACTGACATAATAAGAAAAGAAAAGGAGGTTAAATGAGAGAACATGTGCAACTACAATGAGTTTACAAGTTTTCAAATTTTGCTCTATAATTCTTTTAATGAATTTCTAATGTATTTTTTCTCCAAGATTTAGCTCAATACCAAGATCCCTTGATACTTGAGAATCAAGGTTTGCAATGGACATCCTTGCACAAATTCTTGAATAGGACATTTGTTTTGAAATTGGGTTCTTAATGCTACAGATAGATTTTAAAAGGTACTCACCTTAATTAAAAAAGTGACACCGAAACATGTAATTTGGTAAAGATTCAATTTAACTTCAATAGTATGTCAACACCAAAATGTGATGATTTGGGCTTTTAAGTGATTAAAAAAACCTTCTTTGTAATTCGATATACTCTTCTTTATAGTATGAGGCTCGCTCATACTATAGTAAACTTGCCAATCACTGCATAGACAAAATTCAAATCCTTCTCCACATAAATATCAAGACTTGCATGTTTTGAAATTTGGTGTGATCATTTAATGTCATGTTAAGATTCACCTTCAAAAAAAAAGAATGCATAAAAATTTCTTCCTACAAATTTGAATGCAATCTAAAGGTGATGAAGCTAAAATCTAGTTCAAAATTCCTTGCAACCCTTCACTGCATAGTGTGTGGTCATTGGGCAATGATACAAAATTTTGTTCCCATAGCAATTGAATTGGTAGTTGCATCGTATAGGTGGGGTATGATAAATGGAAATGATTGTTGTGTTTTTTTGGATGAGTGCGGTAAATGGCAAGTTTACTCTAGAATATACCATGTTCAATTTTTTGAGTTTTAGTTTATTGACTTTGTATCCAATGGGAAGCCAGTTTTTTGCATCAAGAGGAGCTATCATGGGGAAGTTTGAGTAGCTCCCTTACTTGAAAAGTGAAGCACTGTTGTTAATTGTTCTTCTTGAAGAAGTTGAGTATCTATTTTTTCGAAGGAAAGAAGAAGAAGAATGTTTTGGAACCCTAGAATAAGTTACCTTCTTGTGGACTACAAATATGCAAGTTATGTTAGAAAGCCCAAGTCATCTTTCATCCCAAAAAGAATTATGTGATTTGAAGTTTTATGCATGAGATAAGGACAAGATTGGGTGGATTGTGAAGAATGTGTATTTGTTTAATGAAAACAAAATGTTTTGAGATAAGAGTTTTGAGGCACAATTGTGCATAGTAGACTCATTTATTATGAGTCTTTTCAACTAAGAATACTTGCATGTTCAAACAATCTTCTACCCTTGAACTACACCACGGCCGTTTTTCAATTGATAAATGACATACAAAGAATCTCTCCACATAGGACAAAACTGCAACTATTCATCTTCCAAATTTAGTATGAAAATGGGACGTCTTCTACAATAATGTGACTTCCAATGAGTGCTTTTGAGTCTTTTTAATCCAACAGTTCACACGGTACCCAAACAAATGATTTCCATGGTGACCAGCTTGTCTTTCGAGGGTTAACCTTCCAACAAGATTGTATGATTTGTGCTTAATTTAATTTACATTGTTGTAAAGGATTTTAAATGTTGATCAATCTCATAAGGACCGGGACCATTTTTCTTTGAAATATTGAATGCTACCATTTCTAGTCACTAGGGGTTTAATGTTAATAAAAAAAATTCACAATCCAAATGTAGAAACTTGTCCTTTACAATTACCACCAATGAAATTTATACAAGAAATTCACAGTCAATCTTTGACCGTATAAATTATAAGATGTATAGGTTTAAAGTGAGAATGTGAGGAAAAAATCTCCCAAAATTTTCAATTGTATATTTTTCATTTTATTTTGTAAATGTTCCACTGAAAGACTTGTCACTCGTTACTTTCTTAGTCTACACTATGTTCTATGTTAGTTACTTGTATTAAGAATCTTGTAATTTTCTACTTGTAAAGTGTTGATCATTAAGATAAGATATCCTAAATTTTTTAGAATAAAAATATTGGTTTATGTTAAGTTTCATTCTTATTTCATGAAAAAAGACCTTAAAATGATTTTCCAAACTAAAAAGTATCAAATAATGGAAATTTTACCATTCCAAATTCATCACAAAAAATAATTATTCAAATTTATAAATGAGGTATTTGTGATTGCATTTCAAAACAAAACTTGAAAAGCTTTTAAAAATTATTAATAGAAGATATCACAAATCTAATTGTTCAGAATGTGATCTACACATTTACAAATTAGCATCTAATATTTTACAAATTTTGTTTGTATATATCTACTCCATTTTTTTTATTCATCCAAATTAGCATCTAATATTTTATAACACACCTTTTAGCTCAACGGATCATTCAGATATCACAGGTTTAAAGTTCTTTTCTATTTTGAAAATGGCATGCAATAATGAGTAGAGAGATCATATTAGTTTGTAATTTTGAGTGAGCATAGAAAAAAAAGCCTTTGTGTAAGTCTAGGGATCCTTTGAAAATTTGTAGAATTTGCATTGGCCAAAATTTGAAAATGACTAAGAATTGCTAAAATTATTTCAGTACATATAGATTTTAAATAAATTTTAATGTTTTAAAAACCATAAGACCTTTATTTGACAAATACAGTACTTAATTCAATTAATTGCAAAGTAAAAAAATACATTGCTTGGAAGGCTCAATTACATGACAAGAAGAATGAGGCTTGAAGAAGCCTCCTATATTTGGACTAGCAATGATGTGAGAAAATTGGAAAAAAAAAATTGAAAAAAAAATCACGGTCCCAGCTAATCAAATTTCAGCCAGGGAGTGCAATTACTAAATTACTACTATGAATTTTTATTTTTATTAAATTTTGCAGTAAGTAATGGCATTGTTGGTCTAGTTTTGTGGTCTTCTCCCAACCTCATTTTTCTTGTAATGACCAATAGTAGTTCATCAAGAAGAAGAACTCAACTTCTCACAGCCATGGTGTTCTTATCTCCTGCCTATGTGGTAACCATTAGGACAACAATAATTGCATGTAGAGGAGTAGGCCTCTTAGAATAAAATTTTGTGATTACAAATGAAGGGTCATGAGACTTGAAGGGTCAATTGTTGCAATTGGGTACTTGTATTTGACCCATATGTTTTATCAAGATAGTTTTGACACCATATAATTAGAAACCTATGGCATGCAATTCTACATTGATGCAATAAAAATATGGATCATATTGATCAATGCATCCCATGAAAGTAAAATAGGCATTGCATGGTTGTATAGAAAGTGATGACTTGCTTTTTGAATGAAATTATTAGTGTTTCGATGAGTGAATGGCATTTCATCAAAAATCTAGAAATGTATTGATGTAACTAATTTTGTCATCTTTATAAAGATCAAGAGCTTTTCTATTTTGGAAAATTGACATTTGAAAAGAAATTCATTACTTTATTCATAAAATTACATAAACCTACATGACTCCCCAAAAAATGTGATAAAGAAATTGATTTATTCCATTTTACAAATTGCATTCACCCCAAGGTTTGAACCTTTAATTTTCTCACATGACATTTCATTCTAAATATTGGGTCTGTGTGCATGTTTGTAATCCATACCATCAAGCATCGGGTCATGAGGCCTATTTTCTACAATCGATGTAGATATGCAAATAAGAATTCTTACTTCAACCATATTTGCTAAAATGGAATATATCACCCACCTAGATTCATACATTAAGGCATTAAGCAATCCTATGAATATATCTATGTATATATTCAAAAAGAAAAAACTATCAATTTTCTAAGATGAAAAAACCTATGATTTTCATTGGAGTGACAAGTTATTCATATTTATTACATTTTTAAATTCTAAAATATGGATTAAATGTCATTCATTTATCTAATTACATGTAAATGCAAGGGTGGTTGGCATGATTGAAATAACCTATTAACAATTTTTAGGTGATGCAATTATCCAATAATCCCACTAAAAAGTCACATGCTATAAGTATGTGATTATATGATGTTGGATCTCACTTTGCAACATGTAGGGATCAAACACAATTTTGTTATCCTAATAATTGATCTTTTACTTTTATTTTTACTAGTAATAATCCATACCTTAAAGTAAGGTTGTTTGTTTGTTACGTTGAGATCTCATGGACCCATTGTGGAAAAGTTATTGAAGTTAAAAAAATTTATGAGTTAAAAAATTAGAAAATTATTTTTACTTTTATTTTGATTGTAGCAATGACACGTGGCACACTAGTCTACTTTAATTAAAGAAGCTTTCCATGAAGACAATATTACTACAATAATATAACAACTCTCAATTGCAATTCTAGGATAAGTTAGAGTTTGAAGTTGAATCTAAAAATTTGGTTATTTTTTGTTTGTTTGATTACATTGGCACTAACTATTTTGAATAAAATTTGGGTGAAAAGTTGTCATATTAATATTGGATTATAAATTTGAGATTGCATATAGAATCTATACAACAAGCAATTGCAATAACCCCTAGAGGTTGGCCAAGTTGAAGTACAAAACTAGTTAAGTTTGCCTAACATTTTAAATAACTATTTTTTACTTGTAGCTTGTTATAATATATAACATTTTGATAGGAAACATTGTTGAATATCAACTTGCTTAAAAAGTAAGAACGTAATATACTTTAATTCGTAAAGTCCCATTATCCCCTCAGGAGATACAATGGATTTCAAGAAGTCTCTTGACACAGTCTCAATTTTTGTTGTGATTTCACTTTGAGGATATTTCTTAGGAAACTTGCATTGTTTGTGGCTGATGTGATTCTTTTTAGAACCAAGGTTTTCTATCTCTAGAGATCAAGGGTATCACCATGACGAGTATGTCGAAATCTTCAGGTAATTGAAGGAAGTTTTGCACTTGATACAACGTATGTCATTGCTGAAATCTCCATTCTAATTCTTATCATTTGGGGAAGTGAATGCTATTTGTGAGGGTTAAGGTAACTGAGCCTATGACACACACAACTCTGAACAAGCCTATTGCAGTCTCAAAAATTCTTCTAGTGTAAATATGTCTTGTAAAATGTACCACACAAGAAGAAGTGGGACTGCATTAGGCTTGTCCAGAGTTGGGCCTGTCATAGGCTGAGTTATCTTAGATGAATTGTGCAATAGAGCCTTTCAGTTTTTTTGTTTTTTCAGTTTTGGCCCTTAACGTCCGTACCATTTTGATTTCTGTTGATGTATGCTTTTGGCATTTTAAGTTAGTAAATTCTTGTGACTTTCTGTTGTCACTCTTGCAAGGTCTGAATTTATTCGACGCTGCTTGATTCCAGTGGCTCCTCTTACAAAGATTTGTTTAGGTACTCTTATTTGAATGTAATGTAATTTTTGGTGATTTGTCACTTTAGAATATGAATATATATGTCGTATGTTTGTGGCTTCTCCATTTGTGCTTTCCATTGCAATTGCTCCAATTCGGTGCAGAGTAGTGCATGCCAGTGTATTTACTTCCATTTCATTTCATTTTATTACTAGATCATTTCTTTTAATGTAGCTTGACAAAACAATGGTCATGGCGGGTGAAGAATCTTTGTGGCTTTCAGTGAATCAGAGTTGATCAAATAGATTACACTGAAAATCTGTATGAGGATGGAGTGAACGATTAAGCTGCGTCCCAAATTACTCCTTTCAGAAATGCCAAAAAATTTGGCAACCCTGTTTTCCATGCAGTTAGCCCCATAATGTTTCTTTGTCGTTGCAATGCAATCTTACATCTCCAGGGAACCCTGAATTATTTACGAGTTATTAAATTCGACATAGATCCTGCAATGTGTATGTTTCACAACATGTATTACTAGAATTTGGATGATCACTACTTTGTTTGTTTGTCAAAATCATTGTTGAAAAACATACTTCAAATGTGCAATTGTGCACAGCTAGAGGATAAGCATCATGGGTGTTGTTTTGCCAGTTCTAATAATGGATGTGTGTGGAATGGATGACAACATGTTTGTTTATTTTTCCATGAAATGAAAGACTTCATCTTTCTCTCATTTTTTTTAATCTTTGGAGAGTTGCTTGATTGTGTTCAGTATGTAATGTTGTTGGTTATTAGTTTTTTAATTTAGGAAAATTCTAACCTTGGAATTTGACAACAGTCAACAGTTAGAGACATGACATGTAGCCCTGCTTTATACCATTAAGTGAAGCTGCAAGATTAATGTCACTCCAATATATTATTACTTGAAAATTAGTAGAATATATTATATCTTGAAAATTACTTGGAAATTAGTAGAATATTGGAATATTTCAACTATGACCAATTTTAAAATAGAGTGACTTTGGTAAATTGTTGTCACATGCCCAAATAAGACAAATTCATTTTGTCCTCTTCATTGTTCTAAAACCAAGAAGTAAGGTTGACTTCACAAATCTTTCCCCATTATGTCCGTTATTCACACCAATTCAATATTTGAGTCCAAAAATCTTGGTCAATCATAGCATGGAATCTCCATTCACTCTATGCCACAAATGAGGGAATTTCAATTCCATGGTATATGACTCTTTTTGAACATGGATTTCAAGTACAAGACAACAACAAATTTGGGTTGATGTGCATTTCGAAAGGAATCTATTGACATACAACATCAAAGGGATTGACATAAGAAAATCCAAAACATTCATCTATGGAATTTATGGTGAAATCTTTGGTCAATGTCCAATGATGAGAGAATAGGATACACTAGGATACAAAGTAATTACACTTGAAATCATACAAATAAGCAATTCAACATAGTTTCATTATTATATTGAATTTTTTTGTGGGGACTTGTTGCTAGTCAAAAAAGAAGATTCTCAATTCTCTTAGAATGCATTTGGACATTGTATGAATAAACTAAGAATTTGTAAAGTGATGAAAATAGATTTGTCTAAAATTGACCATAGTCTCGTGAATCTAATATATGTGGTTCTAGAAAGCAATTGAAATTAGGTGGTTACCTTACTAGGATATGTCCACTGAGAATGGAATTTGAATACAATAGGGCATTTATCCAATTTCCATAAACATAAAAAGACATTTATTGGCTTTGCCTTTTAGACAAAGATTGAGGCATCAACTCTTGCATTGCAACTATGGTATCAAAATCTAAGTTTCCAAATCCTACCAACAACCGCACTTACCCTATACAATCCAGTTATGGTTTGGGAATGTGGGGTCCAATTGGTTGTTGTTTACCTAGGACAAAGCCTCACAGTCACATAGTTTTTGTGATGCTTAGTGGGGCATTACAAATGCAAGGCCTTCTAGTATGGATCAATTTTCTAATTAGAAAGTGATGTAGGATTCTACAAGTTGTACTTGCTTGAATATGATGATATTTCCATTGAAAGAAGTCCACAACAATGATCTCAATATACTTGCAATACTCATGAATTGACTTACAAATTTTAGCAAGCCATCATTTTAAAATCTTTTGGTATCATAAATGAGACAACAACAACAAGCTTCATGTATTTCCTTCCAAATGAAATGCTTTCGGTTTGTCTCCTTGACAAAACTAAATCCTTAGAATCCTTGAAACTAGATCCGTTGAATAAATGAAGTACAATAGAAAATGTTACAATAGATATTGGAACAAATTCATCATCCATAAAATAAATGTTGAGGTACTTGTACATTAAAGTAAAAATTAGATTAAAGCTCATTTGAAGAAAAAATTGCATTAAAACCACATCAAATTAAAAGCAATATAAAACATGTATTAAAACAAAAGCAAGACCAAATCTAGATCCAAGTGGAAGCTATCTACACAAAAGGTATAAAAAAAAACTATTCAAGTAAAAAAACGAAAAAGAAGTCTAGGTTAAATAAAGTAAGGAAAGCCATTTGAAGTTAAATAAATGTAAACTAAAAAAAGACAAGGTTAAAGCTATCTAGATCAAAGTAATAGCTATATAAAAAGTAGATTACAATAAAAGCCATGGGAAAAGTAAAAGCTAGAAAAAATAGGGAAAAGCTAGGTGAAATTTGAATTTTAAAAAAAGGTATGTGAAAAAGTAGATTAAAGTAAAAGCTAGGGAAAAACTACATCAATGTAAAAGATAGGTGTAAGCTAGGTCAAAGTAAAAGATAGATATAAACTAGGTCAAAATAAAAGATATTTAGTTCTATAAATAGGAAGGCCTTTCATCTCATATTCTCATGTCTTTACTTACTTCCATGGCCTTGTCTATTGTTGCTCTTCAAAATGAAGACAATCAAAATGATGGACATGTATACTAAAGGCAAGCAATTGGGGGAAGGCACTTTTGGCATTATATATTTGTGCACAAAAATTTCAACGGGAAAACATTATGCATGCAAATGTATTCAAAAGAGCAACCTTGTCTCACAAGAACACTTTCAAATGGTACGAAGTGAAATTGACATTCTAAAGTTGATCAAGCGTAAAAATCACCCAAATATACTATCTATCAAAGATGTGTTTCACGATGATATTCATGTGAACATATTGATGGAGCTATGTGATGGAGGAACGCTTATGGATCGTATGATTGAAAATCGTACACCTTTTGGAGAACCAAGAGCCGCTCAATTGATCAAGGAAATTGTTTGTGCTATAGAAGCATGCCATAGCCTTGGCATTGTTCATAGGGACTTGAAGCTTGAAAACTTGATGTTTCAAACAAAAGACAAAGATTCACCACTCAAAGTGATTGATTTTGGATTGGCCCGATTGTTCAAGCATGGTGAAGTATTGACCGATGTTGTTGGAACTCTATCATATGTGGCTCCGGAAGTTGTGGAAAAGCACCATGGACCCAAAGCGGACATTTGGAGCGCTGGGGTGGTACTATATGTGCTCTTAGTGGGTTTTTTTCCTTTTGGCGGCGATACGATTGAGGAAATGTGCAAAGAGATCAAGGACCCTAAACATAAATTGTTTGCTAAGGATCCATGGCTGAGCATCTCCGAGGGTGCAAAAGATCTCATTCGAAAAATGTTGACATATAATGTCAAGAAGCGTTTGAATGCATCCAAAGTTTTGAAGCATCCTTGGATTCTAGAACATGTCAAATAGGTTTGAAGAAAGATGTTGGACTTGTACTCAAGTGGATCAAAGTGTAGTTTACAAATTTTTATATTTACATTTTGTGGAAATGCATTCTTTTTTTTTTTGCATTGAAATAAAAAAAAATCTCTTGTGCCAAAAATAATGAATAAATGCATTTGTTCAAATGAATGTGCTTTGAATGATTGCTTCATCTTATCTATTGTTCAATTGACTCAACATTGTCTTTGAGGTATTTTGCATTTTGCATTAAATAGTGTTGGAAATGTGAACCTTATTATTTGCTAAATCTTGCATGTATTTTCAAATTGGTACAACATGAAATCTAGGTAGTAGAGTTAGGTTTGACTTAGCTTGAATAGACTAGGTTGATTGAAGAAGAGTCAACAAATTCCTAATTTTTTCAAAACCAACAAGAGTTGTCTATCCAATGTTCCATTGAAGTTGTTCAGATATGTACAATATTCTATTGCACAACTCTAATTCATTATATTATTAGAATAATTTTATTGAAAGTGTGACTTGTAGTTCAATTAAAAAGATATCATCTTCAGGGTTGTTCTTTTTTAAAAGTAGAAATCAACTATGGTGCAAAATGGCTATACAAGATATTTTCCAATCATTTTGGCACGTTCATTTTCTTAGAATATATGCATATTAAAGAAGAGTATCCTAATCTTGAAAGGTTTTCATTTTAACCCCTAAAGTCCCAAGGCCATTTTACTTTCAAAAAAACACTCAAAATTGTCATTTCAATGCAAACAACAAAATTTGAAACATTTTTTTTTTACATATCCAACCACAGGATCTTGCACTAGACTAGTATGAGAATGTCTAGAAGAAATTTCAGATACTTTGACTATATCAAGCACAAGATGCAAGCATTGAAAGTGAAGAAAAATTGTTTTATCGTTCCTAGCCTAACTTGCTACATTATGAGGCTTTCTATCCTTTTAACTTAAAATTTTTATACTATATATTATGACGTAATTTTTTTGGTGTTGAATAATTGAGTTGAAATTTTGTAAAAGAAAGTAAAAAAATCTCCATAATTTTTATTCTTTAAAAAATTAGTTCGTTGAAGAAGGTATGAAGTAGAAGGAAAAACTAAATTTTTGATAGCTCTAAAATGGAATTGAAATATACATTGTTACACTTAAGTTTGAGGGTATTGTTTAAAAAGATAGCAACATCTAGATCAGATTTGGAATGCAAGTTGGGATTTTGTAACAAATGAATGAATGGAAGTTAGTGCATTTTGCACTAACCTTGTTGGAGTGTGATTCTTGGGAAATCAATTTAGAGTTGTAGAGAGATTTTTCTATAGCCCCGACAATCATTGTGGTGGAAAGAGATTGATGAGGAGGGCAAAGCTAGACAAGGAATGTCTATTTTTTTCTAGAATTATCATCAATGAGGAGATTGCCCAACTTAAACACCTGTCCAAAAATGGATGAAAAATGTGATCAATGAATGAAAAACATATAATCCCCAATTATGCAAATTGCATGAGCCATGAGGAGATTATTGTCTACCTTCTGAACATGACGTTTCTTGGTGGAGGGTTACAAGAGCAATCATCATTATAATGAGATTGAATTTTGATCCATTTGTCTCATTACATTATGCAATTTCAAAGTGGGAGATTGTGGAGCACTATAATTTATTGCCCATTAAGGTGTATGTAGACAACCCTATTTCCATTCAAAGATCAATGACTATAGAATTTAGCTAAATCATGCTACACCATTTGCTAATATGAAGTCCAACCAAGTTTATGGATAGATTAGGTGATGTTGGCAACATGGGTCAATAGAGGAGATAGAGGTATCAATTCCCCAATGGTTTTTGCATCCTCTACCTTACATGCTTCTCATGTATTGTACAAGAAGAACAAGATTTCTTACTTGGAAAAATTTGTGAAGAAATTTCATATGGAGATATATGGCTAAGCTTCATAGAAGGCGGACATGATGTTGAGGAAAATTACAAGCAATGATATGGAGAGTGGACAATACAACCTAGGAGATTTTGAGTGACAACATTATTGAGTTTTATATATGAAGTCAGTCTATCAATATCAATACTTATTGTATTTGATAATCATTTTTGTATACTAAAGTAGTTCTAACTCCTCATGCAGCGCTCTTTGATCACAAGTATCAATCTATGGGAGGGGCTCAATTTCTATATGTGTAAAAATGGACATTTCTTCAACAACAATTTTTTTTGGTGCAACTAGTAGACATCTCTGTAGCATTACTAGACTTTGAACAATGCAAGTGAGCTTTTGAGAAAGTGCAAAATTGGATTGGGGCGGTGAACATCTTTGAAAGGCATATAGATTCAATCCTTTCAACCCAAGGTGCTACCAAGGTTCCTATTTTTTCTTACGAATCAAATTATTACTACAAATTTGGCATGTTGTATTATTGGTCCAATGCATCATAATTATTGCAAAGGGTTCTCATTGTTTTGATGAAATGGATGCTACCCAAGGCAAAGAATTAATTCATTTTTCAGTGAAGATGAAAACATGAGAAGGACTTTACAAATCATCATGGAGAGAATCAATGATCGCTTGGAGATTCATGGAAGGTTACAATATGGTTACTATGTTATCATTTGGTGGTCTCCCTTTGTATCATGGAAAGGCCTTGGGCCATCCAATATGATCATTGTGACCATAGGGAATCTTGCTCTTGGAGATGATTCTCTTGAAGGTGTTTAAAAGTTTTGATATTATTGTAATGTTACTAAATCCATGTTAATTGTTACACGCAAGAAAATGATGGGGTATATGAAATGCTTGCGCTTATTAAAACTTTCTTCTTGCTTTGATTTTTTGTTGAATTTGCGATACCATTGGACACTAATCATCATATGCCAACTGAATGGCTTCATAAGTTCACTTGGTATAAGCTTCCTTCTTTTGATCTTTGTTTCGCATCCTTTATACTCTACAATGAGCTTGTGGATTGTGAAATTGTGTTTAACATGTATCACATGGAGGTACTATATTGCAAGTAAATTCAATTTTCCACCTTTTATTTTGCATTTGAGTTTGGTAGAAGGCCACATTTGGAGGTGAGTCATTTGGTCTTACAACACATTTTCTCTGTCTTGCCCTTGCCTCTGAGAACATCTTCATGTTTTTATTGTTCGTATATCTCCTTGCAAGTCTAGTTTCAAGGAAATTGGATAAATGTCTTATTGTATTCAAATTCCATTCCTAGTGGACATGTTCTAGTAAGGTAACCACCTAATTTCAACCGCTTTCTAAAACCACATACATTAGATTCATGAGACTATGGTCAATTTTAGATAAATATATTTTTATCACTTTACAAATTCTTAGTTTATTCATACAATGTCCAAATGCATTCTAAGAGAATTGAGAATCTTCTTTTTTGACTAGCAACAAGTCCCCACAAAAAATTCAATATAATAATGAAACTATGTTGAATTGCTTATTTGTATGATTTTAGGTGTAGTTACTTTGTATCCTAGTGTATCCTATTTTCTCAGCATTGGACATTGACCAAAGAATTCACCATAAATTCCATAGATGAATGTTTTAGATTTTCTTATGACAATCCCTTTGATGTTGTACGTCAATAGATTCCTTTCGAAATGCACATCAACCCAAATTTGTTGTTGTCTTGTACTTGAAATCTATGTTCAAAAAGAGTCATGTACCATGGAATTGAAATTCGAATAGACAAAGAAAACCCTCATTTGTGGCATAGAGTGAATGGAGATTCCATGCTATGATTGACCAAGATTTTTGGGCTCAAATATTGAACTGGTGTGAATAATAGACAGAATGGGGAAAGATTTGTAAAGTCAACTGAAACACACTTTTTCACTTCATTTAATTTTCTTATTCCATTCAATAGAATTACATTAATTTAATTCTATGTATTTCTAGTTTGTAAGACACTACAATTCAATGTGGATCTTTTAATTTCTTTGTTTGTTTGGTGATACAAGAATTTCTCGTATTATCTTTAATTCTTTACTTGATTTTGTATCTTTTATTTCTCCTAGCTTATTTCCTCTCTTAGGCTTCTTTTCCTTGGTTGTAAGCCTTGTAAGTCTTTTTGGTCTTTTATTTGTTGTAAGCCTTGTACATTATTTTGGTCTTTTATTTGCTGTAAGCCTTGTATATCTTGAAGTTCTTTTATCTTGTATATTGTCTTATTTAATGAGGAATTTTCCGCTTTATATAGTTTTCCCCCAGTGATAGGGTTTGTTTTTCCTATTGGCCCATGGTAATAGACTCTACCCTCTATTTCCATTAACAACTTCCTAACCGAAAACTACTTTTCCCTCAACCATTCTTTCCTAGAAAGTAGCCTAGTATGTAGTAATTGCTACCTAACTAAAACTCCTAAGTGGTCTTCTACTATTTCTTCCGGTATAAAAATGGTACTTTGTGAATTTAATATTGTGTCCATCAATGCTCATATTCTTTTATCTTTTCCATAATCTTGTGTAATGATCTATAATCTTTTTTTTTCTTATTAATTTATCTCAGTATTCATAAATCTCTTGCTTCTATTAATTTATAAAAGTACTAAAAAATCACAGCATATAGTAATATTTTGGTTATTTCTGAAATTAATAATTTTTCCATTACCAAATTTTTGTGGCCTTTGGTATTCCTTAACAATAGATTATAGTATATTGTAACTCCCAACCTATTATTGAATTAAAATTTCAACATCCATAATTATTTCCTTAGGATAAGAATAAGCCCATTTGTTAAGGAAGTTAACATTAACCTTACTTCTTGGTTTTAGAACATTGAAGAGGACAAAATGAATTTGTAATAACGGACAGGTGACAACAATTCACCAAAGTCACTCTATTTTAAAATTGGTCATAGTTGAAATATTCCAATATTCTACTAATTTCCAAGTAATTTTCAAGATATAATATATTCTACTAATTTTCAAGTAATAATATATTGGAGTGACATTAATCTTGCAGCTTCACTTAATGGTATAACCCCTAAACGCCCAAACTGCATTTTTTGGCAACATAGCGATTTTGGGCAGCTCACTACGAATGGAGTTTTTCTTATTTTTCTTTGAAATTTTCATGCAACATGTGCTCGAGGAGTATCTTTAAGGCCCGACAATTTTCATAACTTTTGACTTCATGGTTAAAAAGTTATTGCATGATATGTGGTTTTCATTGCTCGGCGGGCAGCCCTAAAATTTCTTAAAAAAAACTCTTTTTTAAAAAATAAAAATTTGAAATTGGTTTTTTAGATTTATATGTACATGGAAATCTTTGAATCATTCCATTTTGATTTATGAGATGAAAGTTATGAGGCGTTTTAGTTTGCGGGTAGTTTTGGATTCTCTACTCTAAAATAAACTTTGAAGTCCATTATTTCACTCAATTTTCAATATTTTTTGAAAAAAATAAAATCATAGGGTGTGGATTGTTAATTATAACATTACAACCATTGGGATTGGAATTTTTCAATTCCATAACAAAATTCTTCACAATTTAGTATTTTGAATCATTCTCTACTTCTTTGTACTTACTTTCTTTTTCCTATATGTTGTACAATTTCAAATGATTTGAATTTTTTCAAGAACGTAGCCAACTTGCCTTGAAGAATGAATCCAAAGAGTAACCACCATTTTGGAATTTTTTTCATACAAATGTGGCCTTGTGAAGTGCAGCTGCCCGTTTTTTCACAGGGCCAAAAAAAGGATTTTTGCTAATTCAAACGCTAATATCTTACAATCTACACGGTGGAAAATTCTGAAAATTTTTCCACGTCTTCTCAAATAAGTTTAGTACAAGACCTTACGGTTACATGTGTCCAAAAATGTTTTTTTCCTAAAATTTGGTACATGTTCTAGAAATGACAGTTTTGGAGCGTTTTTGGTGAAAACATAGTTGAAAACATTTAGGGGATAAAGCAGGGCTACATGTCATGTCTCTAACTGTTGACTGTTGTCAAATTCCAAGGTTAGAATTTTCCTAAATTAAAAAACTAATAACCAACAACATTACATACTGAACACAATCAAGCAACTCTCCAAAGATTAAAAAAAATGAGAGAAAGATGAAGTCTTTCATTTCATGGAAAAATAAACAAACATGTTGTCATCCATTCCACACACATCCATTATTAGAACTGGCAAAACAACACCCATGATGCTTATCCTCTAGCTGTGCACAATTGCACATTTGAAGTATGTTTTTCAACAATGATTTTGACAAACAAACAAAGTAGTGATCATCCAAATTCTAGTAATACATGTTGTGAAACATACACATTGCAGGATCTATGTCGAATTTAATAACTCATAAATAATTCAGGGTTCCCTGGAGATGTAAGATTGCATTGCAACGACAAAGAAACATTATGGGGCTAACTGCATGGAAAACAGGGTTGCCAAATTTTTTTGCATTTCTGAAAGGAGTAATTTGCCATGCTGCTTTTCAAAATTTTCAGAATTGACCCATCTCTCCTCCCACTGATTCCCCATTTAATTTCTCCTCCTTACCAACTCGACCCCATTTTCAGAACAGGTGATGTGCAGTCCTTATTGCATCTTCCTCAATAAGCTGCAAACTGAACACAGAAAGCCGGATCATATTAAAACTGACTCCGAGTTACACAGTTCAAAGGCATTTCTACTAACTCCCCAAATATCTGTTTTCATGAAACTTGACTACTGGTGGTTATTTATGTAGTTTGAGCTCCCTATATGTTAGGGACACTGGATTTTACTTTTCAAAGAATGTATTACCTGAAAAGAACATAGTAATTTGCGGCACAGCTTAATGTTCACTAAGTCCTAATATGGATTTTCAGTGTAATCTATTTGATCAACTCTGATCCACTAAAAGCCACAATGATTCTTCACCCACCATTACCATTGTTTTGTCAAGCTACATGAAAAGAAACGATCTAGAAATAAAATGAAATGAAATGCAAGTCAATACACTGGCATGCACTACTCTGCACCAAATTCGAGCAATTACAATGGAAAGCACAAATGGAGAATCCACAAACATACGACATATATTCATATTCTAAAGCAAGAAGTCATAAAAAATTACATCACATTCAAAGAAGAGTACCTCTCCAAATCTTTGCAAGAGGAGCCACTGGAATCAATCAGCGTCGAACAAATTCAGGCCTTGCGAGAGTGACAACAAAATGTCACAAGAATTTACTAACTTAAATGCCAGAAACATACATCAACAGAAAGCGATTGGTACGGACGTTAAGGTCCGAAGCTGATAAAACAAAAAATGAAAGGCTCTATCGCACAATTCATCTAACCCTCACAAATAGCATTCACTTCCCCAATTGATAAGAAGTAGAATGGAGATTTCAGCAACGACATACGTCGTATGGAATGCACCAAAGTGCAAAACTTCCTTCTATTACCCGAATACTGCGACAAATTCGTCGGCAATCAGATCAATCACCATGGCGATACCCTTGATCTCTGAGGACGGAAAACCTCGCCCTGCACAAACCACCACAACGGCCACGAACAATTCAAGGTTCTCAAGGAACACCCTAAATCCCTGGTCCACAAAACTCAAATTTCACAAACAGTCCCCGACTCCGCACAAAATTCTTCACAATTGATCGCAGCGACGGCTTTTGATTGTTTTCCTTGCACGTCCACCTTCCATCCACCATACCGACTAGGCCAGAAGTCATTGCTACAGTCATCTCGAAAATTGACTGAAATTGACTCTGTTTTGTCTCTGATATTGCTAGAAATCGTCACAAAATTCGATTAGCAATACAAACTATCTGCTGAAGCTCACTGCTGTGATCCTTGCGACGTTGCCACAATAAGATGCTTCAATCTGCTCGCAACCACAATCCTTGCCCGCAATCAACGACTGCTCTACAACCACAATCCTAGCTGAGATCACCATCCCCATCTCCTCTGAAACAGCAGCATGAGCAACTCATTGAACATTGAACGCATCACTGCCAAGCCTAAGCTCGACCAAATTTAGCGAAGGATTATATCTGCATTTTACATTTCTTGCATGACCACTACGCTCACCAACCAGCCCACGTATTCATTGACAGTCTTTTTGTTCCATATACCTCATTCTCGCACATACTAAACATCCTACTTCCCGAACAAAGCTATCCTCTCAGCCATTATTACATTACTCCAATCACACACTCCACCCCTTACCTTACAAAAAGTTCGTACTCACGCTAATATCAAAGACAACTAGTGTGCCCTGTGCCGTTGCCACAGTCAAAATAAAAGTAAAAGTATTTTTCTAATTTTTTTATTCATAAAAACTTTGAAATTCCGTAACTTTCACACCGTAAGTCCAAACGTCGTGAAACAAAGCCCGTGCACCCCTCCTCGCCGAGGGCTTTCCAACGGTACCAAGAACTTGAACGGGGGACACACGGTCCGGGAGATCTCAACGTAACAAACAAACAAAACAAAACAAACAGACTATCTTAAGGTATAGATGATGTCGCAGACATCCACACCATTTCTGATAACCTTAAGAACACCGTCTCTTCAAAACACAGTACAAATATGCACACCCTAACCCCCCTTTTACTTGCACAAACACGACTAACCCTCTCCAGAATGAACACCATACAAAGGCCCTATACGTTTCTTACAATCATACCTTAACAAGCAAAAAATAGAAAATATTACACTGGAAAATTCATTTCCCAGCATTGGCAAATGGACAAACAAAAGAAACATCGACTCCTCACTTTCAAATAAAGATTGGACTAATACACAAATCTCCAATGCACAAATAAACATCTCTTCAAATTCCAATGTGGTCAAGAAATGGGATAAGCTCGCAAACATTTATTTGGTCGATACAATACCCTATCTTTTGCCCACTTTGCAACTCAACCAATCTGACACTTGGCTTCACGGACTACTTTGTTGTACCCTCATACACATCAAAACTCCACAAATCTAACGAGGCAACAAAGTTGTTCAAGAGCTATATAAACTTATACTTTCACATACATGTTTCCTCATCAAGAATGCGGGCATCTTTAAAGACAAAACCCCTGATCAAACAGTCCCTCACTAGCTTTCCCCTTGCATATGTCCACCCACTACTCGTTGCATTCGTGATGCCAAACTATGCCCTGACATTCTCAATCTACAAAATATTCCTTTCCAAAAACAAATTCCCAAATCTCCTCATACCATACAATTCATTGAATTCATCTACTGTAATGCCTGATTCTCAACTGACTCAATCACATTAAGACTCAACAAATACCAATCATTACTCAATAACACCTTCCATTACGGAGGGACACTAAATCGCTCATAGTCAATAGAGTCAGCATAGTTTGTATACAAACTGAAAAACAAACTTGCACACCATCCACAAGAGGAAAAAACGTGTGAAATACTCATGATGGTCACCAACATTGACCAAGGAAAGCTTTGAGAACTCTTAACATATTTCGCTAAAAGAAAGAAATACAAGTCCGGGTGGACTATACGACACTAAAGTTATCCACAAAATTCCCACTACGTCACCAGCATCAATGTGCATGCAATGTGAACGTCCTTCAAGGACAGCCCACATAAGTCTTGGATCCTATCTAGATCAATTGCCAATTGGACCTCGAGCAGGCAGCTTCTGTAGTTCAGAAGGAAAGAATGAGGAATACAATCAGAATGGCGAGTCCTACGCTTAAAGTATTGGGTGGCCTTGGTCACGCTGTAGACTTCCCATGGAACAAGCAGGTGTGGGAAGCATAAAGATGAGTTCCAAGAGAAACACGTGGGACACCCACCTTCGAAGCGCATTCTAAGGGCTCCCTTAATACTGCAAAAAGTAGTGTCTAGGACGCTCCAGCTGCATCTAATTCAGCTTGTCTTGCATCGGCCGCACTCCACCGCTTTGTATAAACATCCCATTCGTATCTACATCTCTCTCGAACCTAAAAGAGTCACAAAGAGATAGTCAACATAGTTTTCAATTTGCAACTTCAAGAGTCCAACTTAAATGAAGTGAGTCCACATAATCAGTTGAAGTGAAAGAGGAGAGCTTACCCCTTCCCATGGTGCCCTTCCTCCAGTTGCTTCACCCTGCGGACAAAGAATGGCTTAGATGCCGGCGATAGATTCTTCACAACTCACATGCATAATGTGCACTAGTGTGACAAACAAACTCTCCACCAATGCGAAAGCTTCAAGAAAGCTTCAGTATCAACAATCTAAGCTGAGCCACCAGAGCCAGCATCCACATACGGTAAGGTACCCATTCCAATGGCTTTCAACTGTTTCGAGTGGTTTCCGTTTCAAGAATGGAATTGTTTTTGGTGGCCTTTGTCTCCATTTTGAGAGGTTCCAATGCACTAAAATATGTATTAATTGGATACCATATGAATAAGCTAGAAATTGTTGGGGTTTGAAGTAGTGGAATCTCTATCACAAGCCAAGACTACCGTTGAACCTTACATATTGCATCTACAAGAGATATCACACGAAATCATCTCTGGGTGTGATTCAACAAACACGAGTCTCATTTCTTAAAAGTTCCGTGTTCGGATGGGTCCTTGCATTGTGTATGGGTTGCTTTTCGTCACACAGGAATGGTTTCCCCGTCTTATTTGATGAATAATTTGATAAATTACAGAAGAATCACAAACCCTATACCAAAATCAGAATTTGCAGAAGATAGAAACACAGCTGAAAAGCTGAGTGTTGAATTCCTCAGGTTGCATTTTTCAACATTGAGATCGAGGGACAGTATTCAAGCTTGAAGCCAATAAATACGGAATGTACTGAGTGACCTACCTGATTTCCGAGTGACGGAACACCAACGTGTATAATCCATTGTTCATCCACTACTCCAATTTTCTCATACGCAGGCTGCATGAAAAGGATATGACGAGTTTAACAAATAGCCAGCCAGCATAGATTCACTGATCACAATTCCACTATAACTAGCTGGCTGAACAACAAGAACTTCTGAAAAAGCAAAGCTTAGAAACAAATTACCTCAACACAACGGCGCATGCTGAAATCCAGGCCCCAGCCATGTATCAAGTCATTCTGTAGCCAAGGACGAGCTTGTTAGACGAAAACATGTGGACACCTCACTACCCAGTCTCAATTACAAAAATCAGATAGATTCATCAAAATCACAACAACGCACCTGTATTATATACCAGATGCAACGCCAAGCTTTTCGAGAAAACACTGGAGCCATAATCTCAACAAACCTGCAATTTAAACAAGCAGTAAATACCCAACAAATTACACGGCGTGACTCCTACTTACCAGAGCACAAAGGAAGCAAAAATATGTAAAAAAGTATCCTTACCCTGCACAAGGTGGCTTATGCGGATCTGGGCACCAACCAGGATGTTCCACGGCTTCCCTGCAATTTGTACGACAGTTTGTCTTAATGGTCATTGAAAGATCTGCTTTATGCTTCGGTAGAAAGACACTAGACTCATCAAAAGTAATAAGACAATATTTTCCATGTTTCACATCCTATTGTATTAACTGAATGGAAAATAGCAAAACTAGCTGAAATAGAACAGAATAAATCTGCTGAACCATCTGCGAGCATGGTGTTTCTACTGGGGTTACGCACAGCTCTACACTGGAATCATCGGCGGCACAAATAAGACTCTCCACTTATATGTTCATAAAAGGATAACATGATTTGACGTCATCCAAATCATATCACACATACTTGTGAACTTCGACGTCGCCCCGATGCTTTGTCATCGCCCAAGTTGTACCACGACTGCCATCTAGGGATGGCTGTGAAACCTCAAGACCGTGCTTCTTGACGAGTTCAATGTATCTGCAATGCCACTTGTTACAATCGAGATATCTTCAATAGATCAAATCCATTCTCACTATTCCCCTTAGGAGGGTAAACAAGGCAATTCTAAAATCTGTGAATCCGGTCTATGGCTCTTGACTGATAAGATAGTGGAACAATCTGTGTCAAAGTTGACTCTACCTCTCCGCATTGAAATGCCTCAAATCAAGATCCTCATCCCAAATGAATATGTACTCGTAAGGCTCCACAAAGTCGGGGTGCAAAAACCGCTTGGCAAACCACCTGCACCAGCTCTCAAATTCAGAAATCCAATCTCGTGAACAGACAACCCAAACCAGAAGTGACTAAGAGATCAAATGCCCAGATATAAGAGCAGGCCACTACAAAAAGGTCCATACATACGAGAAGATTGCATTAACGTATGTATAACTTAATAGGCCTGATTAAAACTGCAAGTAGACATACCACTTGGCTTGCTTGCGAGCAGCTATATGAATAGCGTTTCGGGACCATTCAAAATCGTCCCATTCAGACACTTTTCCATCATAGTGAAAGAGCAATATTTGCCATTCCTTTGAAAACTGCAAAGCCAGATTGAAAAAGAGAGTTTTAGATTCTCTAAATTGTCTTGAGACATACAACTGTAGCATTAATCTACATGTTTCATCGAGTTCTATCCACTTCAATAAAGAGTGAAACAAAAATAACAGGAGTGCAATCACGGTTAAGCTATTAACCACAGACAGCTATACGCCACAAACAGCAGAAGTATTATGTCATCAACTTATTGTAGTCAAAATTTCGATTGAGGATGAGGGGCATAAGGTAATCCAACCGAGGACGAGATCTAACAGCTGATTCAAATTTCTCTACAAAAATTTGTCAGACCGTAACAAAAAAAATCACAAGTACTTTTACATGATGAAATGCCAGCCAAACCATATTGACCCCAAATATTAATCTGGTAAACTTTGTTAAAGAGTTCCAATGACTCACTTTCTGGACTGCCGCGTTTATAGCTGCCTTCTGACCAACACCGACAGTGAATGTCAAAAGATACTTCGGCCTTTCTGGTAGATCCTGCAAAGAACAGTTTTGGTATCAAACAGTCATCTCTGCAGAAAAAATTTCATCTGTGTCATCTGCCATCTGCCACTCCGTCGAAATATTCCAGCAAATAACATATGTGACGGTAAGGCCTACAACGTAAGCTGCACATGCAGAAATGCATTACATGATTATATATTACGTCACGAGATGTTCGTCCTGTCTAGCACAAATAAACCTCATCCCTAGTTTTCACCTCTTCAGGTTTTCCCCATAGCCTACGAGGAAAGAGATCGGATTCAACGTGGATGATGCCAGGTGGAAGGGACTCCGTTCCCTGGGGTCTATCCCTGCTGCATGTCGTCGCTTCCGCTTCCATTTCCTGTCATCCAAATTTGTCGTAACAGGAAATAAGATTATGCAAGAGTGTGAGCACAGTGGTTGCAGGTTGCAACCCCTTGCGGTTACTACTTATTGCATGGACAACTTCACATTGATTTTCATTGAAAAAATAGATTGAGATACTATCAGAATTGGGAAAACAGATCCTTGTAAATGTGACACTAAAAGAGACCAAAATAGCTTCAATCATGTAAAATGAACGGTGGCACAATCAGCAAATACGTGCTCTACTAAGCAAGCACGACCAAATGTTACATTTGAAAAAGTTAACCCAAACACAGCCATCAAAGCAATAAGAGCGGCAGGCTTCAGTAAAAATGATTTTACCTTCGGAGCAGCTGGTCGATAATCCAAGTACTGCGGTAGCTGGGTTTGAATTGACGGAGTACTAATATTTGTAGAAATTCCGTACTGCACAACGTCTTCTTAGCGTTAACACGATTATCACGTTCCGACGATGCGCTCAAATTATAGGTATCAAGTGCAGAGATTACAAGTGAGGAAAAAAGCAACTGTACCAGCTCAATCAGAAACCCCCTCTTGGGAAAAAAACAAGGGCAGTCATAACTAATTCATGAAGTACTAAAATTAACGGAAGTCAGGCTACTCGAAACTTTACCGATATATAAAACATGCTGAGAAATGCACCAATCAGTCCACCTGCTACAGCAACTATAATGAACTTCATCATTTCCCTGGGTTTGGAGGGAGCCACAGTTATCCCTCCACTGAAACCAACCGCACAGCGAGAATCAAAGAGTATTAGGTAGATAAAACAGAAATTCCCGGATAAGTTTGGGACAGCACATCAACTATCAATGCAGGTGATATAACATTCTTGAGTACAGTTGGCTTGCATCCTTTCCACTAAAGATACTAAAATCAAAGACAAAAAAATCAATAAAATAATATGAGAACTTGTATGACCCCAAGACTATGCAGATTTAAAAATTATGCGACAGATTTGGCAACTTTAGAATCAGGTGAACCACGATTCATGAAATAGGAAATTTGCTTTCAGCATATCAACAGAAGTGCCCCAATGCCTTAAAGAAAGTAAATCTCACTGAATACGCTGATCCACTACTGAAACACTACCACACTAAGCCTGCGTGTCAAAAGCACTCTCACCTCTTCATCCTGACAAACGCCAATGAGATCGTTGTTCCAAAGCCTCAAGTCCAGTTTCCTTCCGATTAAACGCACGCAGTAGCGTCAAGATCACCGATCACCTGGATCACAAACATGAGCTCTATGACTGCTCTGTACAGCACTTGCTTGAAAAATCACGACCTAATGCAACACACAATAAGTAAATCTTGCATTCTCGGAATTCACTCACGTGTCCTACTTTCAGCACTCTCTAGAACAACAGGTTGCTGAGCTCCGGAAGCACGGCGAGAAGAAAAATATCAAAATTTTGGATGCATTGTCCAGGTCATCGCCTAAAATCCAGCAATGCACATGCTCTGGGGTTTAGCAGTAGCACCATCAGAGCTTACACATCATAGTGGCGCGCCTACATTGCAAGATTCAAGAACTAACAAACCCTATCACGAGTGCGTCGTGGTTCCAAAGAAGCTCAAAATTGAACAAGCGCTCTGGGTGTGCACGAAACCACAGACCACGAGTCCAAGCTTACGATTGGTACGCATCTCGAAAGCTCACTTAGTAATCGAACCAAACTACCTTTCACTAACCCTAAACTCATCAACGAACTCGCTCACGTCCCGTCCTTGCTCACCGCCTATTACCGTAGTCTCAAACTTCTGATCGGCATTCATCAGTCTCTACGGATCCCAAACCAAGCGATTGAGTGCGTCTTCCTTCGCAATAATCACGCTGTGGATTCCAGAAACCGAAAAAGCAAGGTCGAGACGAGTGTAAACAGCCAGGGCCAGTGGCGAAGTAGCGTCCAGCTACTAACTCACTCTTGCAAAACCCGGACACAAAAGTCACGGATGATTGCTCATCATCGCACTGACTGACCCACCACCAATCCAACGCGCTCAAAACCCTAAAACCCAAAACTCGACACCATACGCTCGAAAAGGACGAACGAAACCCGGAATCGCAGCTTAAATTACTGTAACTCATGACAAATTGACAACGCGTAGAACAACCAGAACCATCCTTACTAGCACAAATTGTGCGAAGCATCTAATATATCACAGTCCATTTCTCCTACCTCGTGATGATCGTGAGACTACTATTCACTTCCGTCTTCGCGTCAAGTACATTTCTCCAGATTCAGAAGCGCGCAATTAATTGAGGAGCAAAAGCTTCTACAAGTTCTTGCAGGAATTCGTTCCTGCATGAAATTCGATTTCATGTCCGGAAATTTAAAATGTCGAATTTACAGCGAACTTTTGGGGGGCCTTGAAAATGATTGCAGCGGCGCGGTGGTGATGTTGTGTGGATGGTCAAATTGCACTCGTACCTGCTAATAATGGGCGGTTACTTATGTGGCAGAATCCGAAGAGACGGAGTGGAAAGTGGCGATCTGAGTAAGCTTAGGGTAGGGCACGAGCTTGGAGCCAGAAAGCTCGAGTGTCGGGACTTCCGGGAGCTGCATAACCTCGAAGGTACACTAAATAGTGAAATTAGGTTGTCTCACACTAATTTCTCTACATTTGACTCAATATAAATATTTACCGTAATTGTACAAGAATGCACTACTTTTGAGATAGGTATTGTTGTAATTGGGACCCATAAACCTTTATGTGTACAAATGGAATATTCGTAGAAGTTTTTGTTGACTTTGATGGCTTCTAAAGTAACTTTTAGAGGGGTAAGGCAACCTAATTGTTTAGGCAACTTATTTTCACTATTTAGTGTAAGTGATGTCACATCCTAGCATTTAGCATTTATTGAAAGGGCATGTTGGAGTTCAAATTTTTCACCTTATCGAATTAATGTTGAACTTTCTTCAATATTTAGTGGTTGACTAATTTTGTGTTTCTCAATTTTGTGTAGTTAATTCAGTTTTTTGTCTTGCAAAAATGAAATCCAATTTTCAATATTTTATCACCTATACTTAAAAACTATTTACACCTAAAACTTTTCAAATAAGCATTAGAGCATAATTCCTATTGCTAAACTATAAAAAATAATTTTTAAAATTACTATTGTACAATATGTAATAAACCAACAAAAGAATCTAAAGAGACCGGGTTCAACATATTCATGAATCAAAATCTTAGATTTTGGTTCAAATTACAAGAAAGAGGGTTGCTATTTTGTGAGCCTAAAAGCGTAAGCCTATGAACCTCGAAGACTATACACCTACAATATAGGTGTCTATATAATAGAAACCTTCTACGAATATAGTGTAGCTATGTTATAGGTACTTGTCTTATAGATGTTTATATTATCAAGCACCTTCTATTGTTATAGTGTAGCTATGTTATAGGTACTTGTCTTATAGATGTTTATATTATCAAGCACCTTCTATTGTTATAGTGTAGCTATGTTATATTTATACTCAAAGCTCACATACTCGCATTTTCATGCTTACACACTAGCACCATTGTTGCAAGAAATAATATAAAATCAATAAACATTACAATATACTTTGGAAGGTACTATAATTAAATATAATTTTTTATAAATATCTATATTTTTTAAGCTATTATAACTAGCTATGAATAAAACCCTATTTATATCATTAGTTTAACTTGTACCAAATATCGTCCTAGAAGTTATTACAAGTTTTTAAGTGTATAAAATTCTTGTCAAGTGAAACTAATTCTAAAACATTTGAATAGGGGTGATGATTTTTAAATCAAAATTGAATGGCAAAAAATCAAAGTCAAAAATTTCACAAAAATAAAAAACTTCAAAGAATGATAGAAGATTTAAATGATATAGAGGCGTTTGCAAAGGCATTTGCCATGTATATGATCAAATAATGTAAAAGGAAGATAATCATGAGACAAGTGCACACACTATTGAAACAATTTACTATCACTTTTGAAAAAATTCTTGTATGCTTGTAGCTCACCAAAATTGAACACATCTAAAATCTTGTTTCCATCTTTGAAATACACTTTATACAAACATTGATTTTCAAGATGCACAATCCAATGATTACAAATATATTGTAGTAGATCTGTCTTTGGAATATTTGCAATTCTATGTAGTTAAACAAATTAAACTATTTCATTTATGAATAGTCGTACATGCATATTTCAAACAAAAAGGTAAAAAATGAAGTCACTTCATGCAATAGTATCCTAGACACTCAAATATTTTGTAATGCAAATTCTATTGTAGTTCTTCTATAAATAATAATTACATTTTTTTAACCCAAAATTTCACAAACAAGATACATTTTCAAAGTTGAGAATATATAGTAGCCTATACATAACACTAGATTCACCTCAAATGAACACCCTAAAGCACAATATGTCTCCTCTCATTGGTTGCTTCAAAAAACTCCTCACTTCTCATTGGTTACTTTCAAAAGTTGTAGTTTTGAGTCATGGAAGTACTCATTCAAGTTATTTTTCAAGTGTTAAAGGACCTTAGTTTAGACTTTTGGAAGGAAAATTTATAACAAATGTCACATAGGCTTGTCAAATTCAATACTTTGTTGGTGAAATTAAATTTTAATATCACACTTCAAGATATTAACTATTAATGCAATTAATATATTGCTAGGGTGGAACTTACCATTGGTACAATCAAAAGTATAATAAAAGTGATTTTCTTTTTTTTTGATTAATTTTTTTTTTGAAATTCAATAATTTCTACACCATAGGTCCAAATGCCATGAAACAAAGTCCATGCACCCCTCCTCACAAAGAGCTTTTCGACAATACCAAGAACGCAACCAAGGGCCACATGGTCAAGGAGATCTCAATGTAACAAACAAACAAACAACCTAACCTAAAGTATAGACTAGTGTGCATTGTGCCATTGCCACAATCAAAATCAAATTAAAAGTATATTTCTAATTTTTTTTATAAATTTATAAAAAATTCAAAATTTCATAACTTTCACAATGTAGGTCCAAACACCTCGAAACAAAGCCCATACTCCCCTCCTTACCGAGGGCTTTTTGACGACACCAAGAATACAACTACGGGACTTACAATCTGTGAGATCTCAACATTACAAGAAAACAAACAACCTAATTTAAAGTATGGATGTGTGGCTCTATTTGGACAAGCCTAATTTCTATTGGAACTAACCTATGTATAAGATATGCTTTTAAACAATCAAAACCTTGAAAGTTATGCAACTTTGCTTAAAAACCACTTTTCATTTAATTCAACATTGCTACCAATGTGGAGTTACTTTAAACTTCATGTTTATCTTGAAGTTGTACTCCCTCCATCCCAAAATGATCTTCCTGTTGGACAAAGTATTCTTGATTAAGGTAGAAAATAATATTTTTTCAAAATTGTTTCACATGGCAAGTAGGGTTTGGTACACTCCTAGTGTCCTAGAAATTTTGAGTTTTGGAACCCTTGTCAAAGTGGAGTTTTGGAGTTTTGAAAAGTGGAATTTTGGGGGCATTTTCAAGGAGTACCACTGGGCACATAATTGTAGAGTGTGAGGTCATTGTTTTGTAGGCACTTAGTATAAGCCCAAGCCCATGTGTGGACCTCTATACCATCTCCCAAAGCTTCATCTTCTTCACTAGAAGAAAACAATGTTGAGTTCATCATAACTTAGTTGACATGAAAAATTGAAAACTACCAAAAAACAAAGTTTCTACGTTGGTTGCAACGCAGTTTTCAAATTTTTGTGTCAACTAAGTTATGTTGAATTCAACACTGTTTTCTTCTAGTGCTTCAATCAAGAAACACTCAAAGAGATGCAAAAAATAAAGACGAAGAGTGTTGATTGACATGTTTAGTCATTTAATTTGTATTTTAATTGATGATTGTATAGATGGAAGGGAAACTATTGCTCGGAGTTGTTTAATTAGTTCCAAGTAACAATCAAAAGTTGAAGCTGACCAATTCTCAAGTCATAAAGTGCAATAAGAAGATCATTTTGGGACAAAAACTTAAGGCCAACATGAAGATCATTTTGGGATAGAAGGAATAATTTTTACTACCTATGACAACTCAAGCAATAATTATGTTATAAAAGTATTATAAATTGAACAATCAAATAAATATTCTTCAATGAAAAAATATAGCCTAAAATAATTGTCTTACAAAAGCAATACTAAATAGAATGAGAATGTAATCACCATGTTTTATATAACTCAACACTTGTAACTTTAATTTACTACTTAATTCAAGATGTATTAACCTATAATGTTCAACCATACATTGGTTGGATGGTTGGTGACATCATGAATAGTACAACTCATCCAATTTTTAGTCATTGAAGCAACTTCAAAGAAAATCATAGAATATATCAATGAAAAGAAGAAAGAATGCTCTTCATGAATCATTGATATAGATATTTGGAGGAGTTATAAATAATTACATTGATTTTTCTTAACCCTTGAATGTTGGATTGGTGACCATGGAAATCAGCCATTTTGGAACCATGTGACATCATCTATCATCTACTTTAAAAAAATAAAAAATATTCATTCAAGAGTCAAACTACTACAGAAGATCTTCCCTTTCCACCCCTAATTCCGAGGATGAATAGTTGCACTTCTATCCTACTCATCAGGAATAAGCCCCCCATTGCATTAGTATTTTTGTTGTAATAGTTGAACAGTCCAATATTGAAACTGTACAGTTGCAATACTATTTGCAATATTGCAACAGCACAATTTCAATATTGGACTGTTCAACCATTGCAACAGTACTGATGCAATGGGGGGTGAGTTTCCTGATGAGTACACATGAGAATTCCTTGTCATTCATCGGACAAAAAGCGTCTGCCTCGTTGTTTAGGGGTTAATGATTTTAGTATCTTTAGTTCAAGGACTCAGTGATTAAATCTAGCGAAGCAAGAGCAAAGAACAGAAGAAATGGGATTTAGTATTATGCTTGCTCTGAATGATAATTTAGCAAACATACTCAGCAGAGCGGAGAAATGACTCGATTACAGTATACAGCGCAGTACCATTTCAAAAATTAACAGAAACAACTGATAAAATTCAGTGGCCCAAAGTGATTCAACAAGCCATTCTCCATCTCTTACTCCAGTGTTTCATTCGTCCCCACCACCAACTCCGCAAGCTGCGCAGAATTGCAACAAACGATCAAACAATATTGAATCTCAAAAATAAACATCGCATGCCCTTCTATCTCCATGAGGCAAATGGAAAAGACGCATGAAGAACAACATTCTGTACCGCCTACCTAAGAAAACTGAAGATAGCTCAATCCACATGATGATTGCTAAAAATTCAATGGTTGGAGTGGTCAGATTCCATGAACTCAGAAAATTAGATTTTCCCAGTGTACAGTACAGTACATGTTGCACCGACAAGCTAAATTCACCTACACTGCGACCTGGTATCATTGAAGCCAGATACTCGTTGAGCCTTGGAATTCAGAATCCTAAACCCTAAACCCTAAAAATGGCATACTAGGTTCAATTTGTCCAGGAAGTACCTGCTCTTTGCCATAGATGGATCAGGGTCCCTCTCTAAAGGCTCTCGGATGTTGTAGTTTGAGAAATTTCGACATTCGACTTGTAAAATATACTTCAAGAAGGATTATGCACAAATGCCCCTAGAGGAATAAGGCCGTAGAATGTGAGCATCTCCTGCGCACCAATATCAGAGGCCACCTACTAGAGTTTCCAAAGACGAGGCCATGTCCAAGCTCTCCTCTGAGAAGGGGGCAATACGAGTGATTTGAGCATTCGGTGTTCGCTTGGGGAGAGCGGAATCCCTTCCAACAAAGCGTCTGCCATCCTTCCCACATCTCGCTGCTTCGCCCTTCCCCGATAAAACGTCGCTCCAGCTATCACTCCAATCACCGCCACCTGGCTCATTCCAATCAACCTACTTCAGTTCCAGTGCAACTTGAGGTAGAGGTAGAGGTAGAGGTAGAGGATACTAATTCAGTCAATTTAACATATACAGGCTCCTTTGTTTCCGAATAACATAGTTGTGGAGAAATCTTTAGTGCCAAATCCGTTGAGATCTAATATATACCACTATGTAAAAAATTCCTTACACAAGTTCAAAGTGGGAGGTTGCACTTGTCCTTGATTTGCAGGATCAGGAAAGAGTCTGGCACAACTTACAGGACCTAACCACAGAATCGCCGTTTGAGCATCAAAAGCCGGAGAGTAGAGAATCGATTCGCCGTACTCCGTGGTGAGCTTTTCGTAAATTTCCTTGTCGCTGCGGCCAGCTCGTATATCGTCTCGAATGACCTGCACACCACCAGTAGCAACAATTGAGCGACTGAAGCGTAAGAGAGGAGTGAATAAGAAGAAAGTTAGAATCGGGATGAAGGCAGACCTTGCGAAGACGCACGGCAATATCGGCGGCCGATTCCTCGATGGACTGATGACCGCACTCGAGGCAACGCACGTTGTGAGAGATGTGGCGGGCGCGGGCTTCAACCTGCGCAGTTCGTACGCGATCTTCCACAGAAGTGGATTCGCCATCTGCCATTGCTGAGGCTACTCACTCTGCAAGATTACGAGGGCGTTCGTTTTGCATGCTCCGTCCAAACCCTAACAATTCCCTGAAGTATCAATAAATGCGAATGAATCGAGGTATGGAAAAGAAACAAGTATCTCCACATACACAAAACCCCATTTCCAATCTACCCAAGACGATATATCTTTGGTCTGGAACCAGAGGTTCACCTATTGACGTAATCTCAAACTCCTGATCGGCATTCGTCAGTCTCCGCGCATCCCAAACCAAACGATTGTGTGCACGTTCCTACACAATAATCACGTCTCTGCCCTTGGCTACTTGCACTCTTCTTGACCTTGCTATTTTCAGTTTCTGGGATGCACAACTATCGACTTCAAATTACTCACTCTTGCAAAACTCCGCCACAGATGACACAGGTGATTGCTCATCATCACACTAAGTTAACTGACCGACCACCAATTCGACGAGCTCGAAACCCTAAAACCCAAAACTCGCAATCACAGAGGAATAACGCCCTCTACGCAATGGGACCTTACACCGAAAAATCCTGCTTTGCCATTCCATATCATATACAAAACCTGCAAGGCACTAATCAGAACCTAAACCTAAATGTAGGGGCATGCTTCCATGTGGAGTCGAAATCGGACAACAAATTTCAAGTTTTTCTGAAATTCACATTTGCTTTTGTGTGTCGACTTCCATGATGTTTACACTTCTATGTGAGTAGGGAGAAACTATATTTTAGAAATAGCTTTGTATTGTTGTCAAATTGAGTGAAAGCAACCAAAAAGTTCAAGTCCAATTTAAAAATAGGAGTTTGGAAGTCGGAAACTTGTTTTCCCAACTTTTCATGATCTTTTTGCTAAAAATTTTGTGAGTCAACTATTTTGATTATGCTCTTGCAAATTTGACAATTCTAAAAAACCTTTTGTCTATTAGACAAAATTTGGCCAATCTTAGAATATGGAAGAAGGGTTGCTATTATGTGAGCATAGGAGTGCGAGCCCATGAGCCTATAATACTACACACCTATGTTATAGATGTATATACCATAGAAACCGTCTATGATTATAGGATATATATGTTACAAATACCCATATTATAGGTGTTTATGATACATACACCTTCTATAGTGTGAGGTATCTATATTAAAGGTACCTATAATATAGGCTTAATGCTCACAAGCTCACATTTTTGGGCTCACATACTAGCATCATTGAATATGGAAGTCCACCCTAATTCATGACAAAATTGGCAATGCACAATGCTACAAATTTTATGAAGCATTTATGAAAATCCTTTCTCCTATAGTACTTCTTCAAGCCAACAAATAAGATTATTCTTCCTTGTAAAAAAATATAGCCATATATAAATTCATTTTGTAGCATGCACTAACAAGACAAGTTAGTGTAATTGAGATGAAGCATGAGGGTGTGGGTTGTGAGGAATTCAATTTCATTTCTAGAAATTTGAAATTTGAGGCAAAGTTTTTTGGATTTACATGGTCACTATGGTGTAGCTATGCATAGTGTGTAAGAATGCCCATGATGTAAGAATTGTGTATGATTGCATTTGACAATGAGATGTTTGTACAAAAAAGGAAAAGAGACTATAAATTTTGGTAAAAGTTTGAATATGGTTTATAGTAAATAAAATGCACCTCAAAAAGTGACTTAGTTTTTATGAAAATAATAAATAGTTTGATTGCTTTTGAAGTTTATGAATATTTCCATTTTCAAGTTATTTTTTAAAAATATTGATTTATTTTTATCTACCAATAACAATGTAAACAATTAATAGGAAGAATGAAAATCCTCTTCAGAGTCATGTGCCAAAAAGATCATGAAATTTATAGTTTATTTGATTGAAATATTAAATTTTTGAAGATTTTTTTATCAAAATTCATCAAAATGTACAAATTTTCAAAACACCATTGTATAAAGTTCTAGAGCTAAGGATACTACATTTTATTTTCCAAAAGGCCCTCCGTGTTATGCCATACCCAACGTACAAACTTATTCCTCCTCCCATATGCAATCCTACTTCTTAGACTCTCCATTAAAAAAATGAAATGCACTCCAATTTCTCCCTCATATTAGTCACATGCTCCAATACCATTCACATGAAAACTATATACAACACTATCACTATTGAAGCTTTATCACAACATCACAGACTAAAGTGAAAATGGAGAAAGAGATGCAAAATGCAACAAGAAAAGACTAAATTGACACTCTAAAGAGATAAGGGTTTAGGGTTTAGAAACATTTGTTGTTTTTTGTCTTAATCCCTAAATGCCCAAGACCATTTTTGAGCTTCTAGGAATTTGCTCTAAATTGAACAAAAATCCATCATTTTGATAAGTTGAGTTTTTTTAATTTGTAACCATACAAATTTAAACTAGACATGTTAGAGATCACCTAGGAAAAAAAAATAGTATCACTTATTGAGATTGAAAGATTATAATGTTTGATCATGAGGGTGTTAAAACTACAAAAGTAATTTGAAGTCTTTCAAACCTCTTTTCACATGTCAAATCTAAAAAGATGGTAACCAAAAAAATATGAGGTTACAGAGCCTAACATGCATAACCCCAATTAATTTATGGCTTCTCAAAATCTACTCTACAATTTTTTCAAAATGAATTTTGAATGTGATTTTTTCTCCATGATCTAGTGTATTTGAGGTCATTTCCAAGAGCCCCCAACACTATAGAAAGAATTGACACACTTACAAAAGATCTCGAATAGAAAAGGGCAATAGTCAACTTGGGGTACCCAAAAAGGTTGTCTTAACTACAATGTTAGTCCACTCTCATGTGTCAAACGACCTATTATTTTTAATATAATAAAGTATGATTTTACAAAATGTGGTTTAACTACCTAGACTGATAATGTATCAAGAAAAAAAAATTCATTACAATCAAAGAATTTGAAGAATTTTCAATGATTTTTTTAGTTGAAAAAATAAGTTTTGTCCTATGTACATAAAATCCTCAATAACAAGCATTTGGAATATCAAATAATTTTATTTTTATATGATTTTTGGAAATGACTTATATTTAGTGGTCCGATATATAGAATAATTAATTTTATCAATAAAAATTTAATAAATTGTGCATTATGATGCCTACAAATCCCCCAACTTTAGCACTTTTTTTCACATCTATGAATAGATCCAAAAATTTCAAATAAAAATAAACTCATTAGGAATATACATTTTGATCCCATTGAGGTTCAAGAATTTTTTCATTTTAGGGTCTTCTGAATTGATCAAAATAAACAAATTAGACAAACTTTGGAAGTTTTGAACCAAAATCATCTAATTAGTGTGTCCAAAAAGTGATACCCCAAGCTGACCATTGCCCCAAAATCCTAATCAATCATTTTCAAAATCGGATTTTGGCTACTAAAAGTAGACTTCAAAAATATTTTTTCAAAAATATTAACTACTAAAGATAGAAACTTGGTTAGATTTTATCTAACTTCAAAGTATTGTCGATACCAAAATTAGTTGGTGCCTTGAGCATTTTAGGGGTTGAAATGGCCTATTTCAATTAGTACTATAACTTTGAAATAAAAATTTTAATAATGAAATAAAATACCAATAATTTGTAAAGCATTCAAAATAGTATGTTTGTGAAACTTCAAGCCTAGAAAAATGTATCTCTAAAAGTTATGCACAAAAAAAGAACAATTGAAAAAGTACCCCAAATTGATACTTTGATGTCGGATTTTTAGAAAATAGTAAAAAATTTATAAAAATTTAAAAAAATTATCATTTTCCTTAACTTGGAGATGCTCCTTCTCAACCATTTGCATCTGTGAGAAAAATAAAGTATATTCTTTACACTTGCACAAAAGTAGACAATTTACTATTTTTTGGAAAATCTCTTTACATACTTGTGTAATTTTAGAAGAAGTCCTTGTATTCCAATTTTGACCTTTGAATATGCATTTTCAGGTTGAAAAGAGTGCAAAACCCCACCAAAATGGCAATGTAAATTTCCAATTGGGGTCTATTTAAAAATATTAAAATAATTTTAAAAAAATAAAAAAATTACTCAATGTCTACAACTACCATATGTACCTTCCTTTCATATTTCATATAAAACTAACTTACAATGCAAAACTTTTGAGCAAAAACTCACCCATTAGAGGGAAAGGGGACAAAAAAAAGGAAAGTCGTGAAAGTGGAGAAATCAAAAATGAAAAACAATTATGGAACACTTGAAGTACATATGTGCAAACACACAATTATTGTCAAGATTAGTGAATCACTTTTTGGACATATATACCAATTAGGTTGTTGTTTTAGTTCAAAACCTCTAAATTCTGACTTTTTAAATTTTCACTACCACTTTTGATCACATTATAAGTAAAGAAAGTTAAAATTGCATGTGATGAAGTCATATTTAATTATATTTAAAGATGGACTTGTTTGAAACAATGATGTGGTTTGAAATTGTAGGAATGGAAAACTTTAGATAATTGTACTTTGATTGCTAAGCCTCAACCATCATTTTTTGCAAGCCAAACTAAAATCTAACTTGGAGGGAAAAAATTCAAAATCTCATTAATGGAATATATTGTCATAAATTTTGTGATTTCAATGAATCATGAATGAATGATGTTTCTTGTCGCTACAAAATTGGGTGCATCCAAATTTTAATTAGTTGCTTCTATACGATTCTATTAGCTAGAACAAACATTTTTCATTTGGTATAAATTCACCAAATTATTCTAGAAAGAAAAAATTATCTATGATTTTGTAATGTTTTGAATGAAATAGTTATAAAACTTTAGAATTAGATAATTCAATATAAAACTTGTATACATATCAATATTATGTATTGAAATTGAATGTGATTGACATCTCTTACCAAAGGTAAAAAACTTGTTTTTTTCTTGCCATTTTTATTCATGTTCTTATGGACTTGGTTGCATAGATTATTTAGGTAGCTTTACCCAACACCGACCCCTAACCCAACATCACCCAAATGTAGGGCCCTCATTGATTCTAGAGTGAGAATGTAAAACTATAATACATGTCTTGTTGTGAAGTTAAAGCATGCACTATTGTCATAAATTTTCATCATAGAATCAATGAGGGCCCTACATTTAGGTTGTATTGGGTGAGTTGTTGGTAATGGCTTTGTCTACTTTAGATTGTTTGTATCTTGTTAAGTTTTTTTTAACATACTTACAAAGTTCCACTAGTCTATTAGCTAGAAGTAAGGTCCTAGGCAATTTTGGTCTAAAAACATGAAATCTTGCAAAATGAAAAGGCCTAATTGGGCATGTGGAATCAAGTCTTGGTAATGAGACATTGTACCTTCCAAAAACTTTATTCTAATGCATGATCTTTTTGTAGTAGTTGTTCAATATGAATAGCCTATGAATGCATTTATATTCCTAAATGTTGTACAACATAGGCATGCTTAGTTCATTACATTCAATTTGCTTTTCATTTCATAGGATGATTGGTGCATTAGATATTCATAAACTCAACGAACAAACTAGCTTTCCAATGCCATTATTATACTAGAACTGCATGATCTTCCAAATTATGAACAATGCATGCCATATGCTTCACTAATTATGGTGATATATAACATGGTTGTTTTTTTAATAATATTTTTGTATTATAATAATAAAAATGGTCACTTTTCTTATAGTGATTTTTAACATCTTAACCAAGATCTTGTAAGATGGTTAAAATTGTAAGAACTATGTAGTTAGTGTTACATTTGAAATTTAATCAAGATCTTATCATTTTTTTTTTAGTTTATTGTATATGGTTTCTTTGAAGTCAAGAAATGGAAGGTCCTACTAGAAATCTAATATCATATGTAGCTAGTTTACCCACCCCCCTCCAAACTCTTCATTCATGATTGTGGTCTAAAAAGCCTAGAGTTCCTCTTCTTCTTTTGACAAAGTCTATTTAAATTTATTAATTTCATCAATATTGTTGATGTAATTGGTTGGAGGTTGGATTGTAACAAAATTTATGATTAAATTTATAAATTAAAAATAATAATAAAAAAATGACTTCAAAGACTTAAGGCCTAGAGTAATTGTGGATAAAATGCTAGCTCAATTTACTTCTTCTTTGGCTTTGTAAGCTTGATAATGCTTACAATGTACCTAGCATTTATTTAAATGTCCCATCTAATCATTTTTTAAACTATATGATCAATTTTTAATATCTTGCATCAAGAAATAAGCTCAAATGAATTATAATCATTTTAAAGATTTAAATAGTTTGTTTAGAAGTTTTAAAAACATGATTTTTTACATGAAAACCTTCAAATCTAAAGAATTGAAATATTTTAGTGATTTTAATGAGCTTTGTTAATGTTGCACTATTGCTTTTGAATATGTAGCAAAAATTAAGTAATTACAAATCATATTCATTGTAAAAAAGGAAATAACATATTTTTTCAAAATCCATAGAAATTTTGCATTCAAGTTGTAAGTGGCAATCATTATGTATTGGCAACCATAATAATTTATTTCAATAATATTAATTAATTATTTAATTTAAAATAATTCTATCAATTTATTCTAATGAATGCAAAAAAATGTTAAGAATATATATATATATATATATATATATATATATATATATATATATATATATATATATATATATATATATATATATATATATATATATATATATATAATCTTGTTATTGTAAGTAAATTGTATTTAAGGATTAATATTTTAAATTTTTATAAATATGAAAATTTAGTTTAATTTCAGAAGTCTCCAATCTTACTATGTTATATTCAATGACTATGTCATATTCTTCATGAAATTTTTTAAATGACATATATAAATAACATTACTATGTTACATGTACTATACAATGTTAGTACATTTTTCATTAATCACTTGATAAAATTGGTGCAATCAATTAGAATTACAAGCAAGTAAGGAGTAATTTTTTGTAAGAAATTTAATATCATGAATCTACATAATAAAATTACTATGCTAATTTTTTTTTATTCTTATATTAAAAATATGCCTACTAAGAAATATCAATATCATTCCTTGGATCAAAGTTTGTCAATGTATGCTGTACAAAAGGAGGAACTAAACTAAATCTTTTTGTTGATGGATGATAGTAAAACCTGTTGAAATAAATATATATTCATAAATTTAGAAAAAAACAAAACAAAACTATCACTATTATATATACAAGCATTTACAATTATGTAAAGATTTGCAAGGTAAAGGCCATAAAATTAGAGTAAAGAATGAATATTGTCTCTAGCTATCTAGGTTACCAAAAAAATTCTAAAAATAGATGCTAAATTTTTGGAGATTTATTTTGAATATTTTCAAGAAAAAAAAATCATATTTTGAAATATTAATTGAAAATTCTTATGATTGACAAATTAAATAAATTTTTGGCAAAGAATGCCAACCCTTATAGTTAGGTATAATATTATAAATCTTTAATAAAGTAAACTTATATCATAGGTATTTATTTCAATAAATAAATGTACACAATATATAGAGAGAGATTATTATCTAAATTAGAATGATAAATATAGATTCACTTGATATTATCTTGTCTTAAAGATTATACTATCCTTGTCATATATTACCTATGACCGCGTTCATTTTTGTGTTCTTGCCATCCTTGTTGTAAATGTGATACTTTCATATTATCATCATCTTCATTTATTTTTAACTCATTTAAATCCATGGACAACGATTCACTCTAAAATATATAGATGATACAAATAAATTATGGATTAATGTAAAGACTACTTTTTTGGTTTAGAATAATTATTTTATATTTTATATTTTAATTAATGTTTTTAATAAAAAAAATATCATCCTATTTTATCTTTTGTAAAAGAATTACTAAATGATTTTTCTCTCATTTTGGTTTGAAATTTTTTATATTGTGATTAATATTACAATGTTGAATGACTTTTGAAACATGAAACAATATTTTAGGAAATTTCTCTTATTGCTTTTGATTTTCTAATTTTTTTAATAATAATAATACACTAACAAATTGAAACATAATGTCATTTATATCATCACACATCTTCAAGAAACTTGCTTTATTATTATTTAATCACCACATTTCTTTAAATAAATAAACACTCACTTCACTTGTTTGTGAATAACTTGGGGTGCTTTTTTGTGCAACTCCTCCTCTAATAGCATTGCAATTGCCTTCATAAAATTCATTATTAGATTCATTGTGATCATTGCATTCTTGAATAGTACATACATTTTGTGCTATTCTTTCAGTAGGTGAACATGATCGACCATTTAAAGGTGTCCAAGATGCAGGATATCGTCGGGGTAGAAGACGAGAGTTTGCCATCAAATTATTACTTCTGTAATGGTTGATGGATGATCCAATATTGGACAAACAATCACAATGATTGTAACTTTCATTGTGCTCACAACAAGAATTGCAAGTTGTGTTGTCATTACAACACATTTCAAAGTTATTTTTTGCTCTATGTTGCATATATTTGCAAGGTATGCAATCACATTTGGTAGAGTTATATGAATCTTTGATAGTATGTTGTAGACACTCACATTGAACACATTCATTTTTATTAGATTTGCAACAATCTTTGGCACTACGCAATTGTATTTCATTACAATGAATTTCTTTAGAATCACAAATATCATTATGATCAATGTCACATATTTGATTTTTCTTTTTTAGCCTACCATCTTGGTTAACAAATTGTTTGAGTTTATGATATTTTGGATAAGATTTTTTCTTATCACATTTTTCACTACAACAATCTTCAGATTCACTACTAGTATTGTAATGCAAAAGATCATATTGTTTTTGTTTTAAAGCTTTTGTCAAATTATGTATCCTTTCCTCTTTAGAACTTGAAGAAGAGTCATTTTTTTGTATCTTCTCTTTAGAAGAATATATGCTTTTCAAATTTTTCTTTAGTTTTGGAAATTTTGGAATTTTTGGTATAGAACTTGGATAAGGTTGAAATTTATTCATTGTTTGAGATGTGTTCATATTTTTGCCACTACAACCTAATGTTTAAAAATAATAATTCATATTGATGATTTATAATAAAAATAAAATAAAAATAAAAATTGGCAAATTTCTAGACTTTAAATATATAGAAGTTCTTATTATAGTATGATATTTAAATCTTATAAACATTTGTTTATCATGATTTCATAAAATTTCAAGATAATTCTATACAAAAAAACCACCTCCATTTTCAATGAATAACTGAACAATTCCTCCTCCACCACTTTTGTCACATAAAGTATTATCTTGTGGTACAGGTAATCGAACATGACGATGATCATTGACATTTTCATAGTTTGGTTCTAAAGCCAATTTGTGTCTTGATTCATATCTTGACTCATGTCTTGGCTCAAATTTTAGTTGTGGTTGCACTTTGGAAACCTTGTAGAAAAAAAACATAATACTTATTTTTGAATATGGCATCTAAATTAAATATGTGAAATTTGAAAATGAAATAGATTACATTCCACATTTATTTGATGATGAATATTTTTGGTATAAATTAAGAGAGCATTAGGAGGTTTTATAAAGTTCTTATATGTATTCACAAATAATTTAATACATAAATAATTAGAATCTACTATGCTTAAATATCAAATAACTTCTATATGTGAAGAATAATTAAAATATATTATTTTGTCATACTTCTTTTATTCTATAATATTTCTTAGGATAAACTTCATCTTTCATTTTGTAACATCTTTTATAATATTTTTTTTCTTTGTGATCATCATCAGATTCTGAAAGATCATCTTTATTAGTATATCTTTGATATTTTTTTTGAGATTTATATTTTGTGATTGGTCTCTTGTGATGGTCTCTAGAATTTTGATCTTCAATACTTTCTGCACATATATTGGGTTCTAATTCTTCAACACAATTTTCAATATTCACATTGTCTGGACAATAATATTCATTGTCATCATAGTAATATGGTTGTCTATCATAATGTTCTTCATTTGCTTCTATCTAACACAAAAGATCATTCTTCAATTTGTAAATCAATATAAATATTTTAACTATTCCACTTAAAGTTTAATCAAATTTAAGATAAATATGAACTTACAAAAAATATATATATTATATATAATAATAATTTTTTATGTTTAAAATAAAAATATATACGGAGTATCATACTTTTATTTATTCAATCAACTGCTTCTTTTTTTTAAACTTTGATTATTTAAAATGAAGTTTAAAAATGATTTTCAATTAGGATAGATTTTAGAAGTTCCAATTTAAGAAATTAAAGACAATCATATTATGATATTAATGTATATTGAATATCTATTAATGAATTATAAAATTTATATTATATTCATATAGATATAATTTAATACCTTTACAAAATGCTTTGAAGAAATATTTTCTTTAGCAATATCAACCGATCTTCCAATCGCTCCCATCCATTCTGTCATTTCTTCCTACAAATATTTAAATTATGAAATTCTAATATCATCAAAAATAGTTTTATGAAATTGGTTCACTCTATGGAAAAAACTCATTTTAAGAAAAATGTCTCTATTAGTATTTCTATTATTTTCATTGCTACAATATTAATAATATCAAAATCATTAAATGAATATGTAACATGTATATGTATGTATGTATATTCAAATATAGAGTATGATGATGAATACCACATGTGGTGCTACTAGATTGATACTTTTAATACCAGGTATCATTATTTCAAATTCAAGTCCTTGTACCATCTGATCCCTACAAGAATTCATCCCAACATTATTCCTTATCATATTTTTAAATATATCAACCATTGAAATAAAATAAAATAAATATGATTTTGATTGATATGTTGATATGTTGGTTAATATAGTGTGTTGGATAATATAAAACTAGATATATTGTAGTAATTGATCTAATTGTGTAATTGCATCTAATGTCTCACACGAATACTTGCTTCAAGTAGACTTGTTACAAAATGTACGTGTTGTCCTGAAATTTGTTGGCTCTGTTGTAAAATAAAGAGTTTTCACATAGATAAGTATGCAAGTATTTTTTTACTAACTCTATATAAAAAGAATAACATTAAATATTTTTGAAAGTGTACCAAACATACTACTATATTTTTCTTACATACAATAGACATTACCTTAAATATAAAAAACTTTCCTACAATAACAATTATATAGCATTTATCATTCTTGACCACAGTTCCAGATTTCTTCTTAGTCAATAGCCCAAATTTAAGTACTTTAGGATCCTAATTATAAAATTGAATTCATTTTATAATGCATAATTTAGTATGCATTTTTTCAAAACTTATGACATTAGATAATATTTTAATAACTTATAGATTTATACTATATTTATGCTATTTTTCATTTAATACAATTAAAATCTATAAATTGTTTAAAATAAAATTGACAATATTTGAAAGTTAAGTAAATAAATAACATGTTATAAAGGAAGGAAAAAATATTCGTTTAAGTATTTTTGATATTATGAATAATCAATATTATCCTACCAATCCAATAATTGTAGGATCTGCAGAAGATATACAATCTTCAGCACGTAGATTACTTCCCACACACTACATTGCCATAAAAGAATGCATTTGAAGTAGAGTTCGAATGAAAATTTCATTCATTTCACCTTAACCATTAAAAAAATTAGATGTAATAATAACTAAAAAATCATTTTTTTGAATGATTTTGATTCAATATTTGCATACTAAGACAATAAATGCATTTAATATATATGTTCTAACCTCTTTCAAACATCAATATACCTCCAAAACATGTGCAAGACACCTTTTCTCTTCTCGATTTTGAGTGACCAATTGCCATTGCTCTGTACTGCATAAAATCAATTAGCTATAAATGCATGTATATTAAATATAACATGAATAGTATCCTTCAAGTTCCAAAATTTTGAAATAATTATGAATTCATAAATTTAACTCAAATTTAACCCTTTTGAAACTTTACAACTTATTAAGGAATATACCAAATTTTATTTGAAATTATATTTATTCAAATTTTGACCTAAACCACATAATCACCAATGGTGATCGAAGCATGTCATCAGATTGATATCCAACATTGCAATTTTGCCAAGCAAAAAATGGTTTGGACTACAAGGAAAAAAATTATATTTATTCTAAAATTTATATTCATAAATCAATGCAATTATATTAAATATATAAAAACATATTTATTATTTCAAAATTTGTTAAAAGTATAATTTTAAAAATTTTAAAATAAAATAAAATAAAATATACAAAAGTACAATATTTTTACAAATATATTCTAAATTAGATTGAGTATAAATAAATGAAATCAGACATTAATTGAGCAAATACATTGACAATGCGATCACTATGTTGTAGTCGAAAGAGGTGGCTCAAAAAATCCACCTCCAATATACAAGTCTTCCATTCACCAATCTACATTACTACCAAAATGTTTGGTTGTTTTTTATTTTTTTGAAATAATATCTTATAGTATTAGTTTTATATATAGAGAGAGACACACACACACACACAATTTTAACTTCAAATAATCTTATATTTTAAGTATATTTTGATTTTTAGTTTTTCAATTTTATAATAATTGATTAATTTTGTTATATGCAATTGGCATTCTTCCATTTGAAATTATCCATGATAAAATTGAAGTATACAACAATCCTATTTTAAAACTGAAAAATTGAAGAATTTCTAAGTTAGACATTATAAAATTTAAAATTTATAGGATGCATCATGAACCCTTACATATGAAGGTTGGAAACATACCTTTTTTCCAATGTTGTACCATCTACCTCTTTGTGGTTGTCCATCAGGATTTAAATTATTATAAGAAACGTGAAATGAAAATAGTTGGGTATAATTTAATTGAATATTAGACTCTGTAGTATCAAACGAGGTCAAAGGCTCCAATAAAGTGCCTTCTTGTAATTCATCTAGCCCCTAAAAGTGGAACCACTTGCATTTAACCTCATGAAATTTGTAATTGCTTTAATCAAATTATTTCAAATGAATAAATATGTAACAACATTGATTTTGATGAGGATTTGAATTGATATGGATAATAGATTTAAAAAATGAAATATGTTCTTCAAAAATTCTAAAGATTGTATCATATTTAAAAGTGAAAGTGAACCTTAAATTTTTTCTAATTCAACTTACAAAGTCATTATCCATTCCAACCCCAAATTGTTGGCTTTGTTGTAAACCATTAAAAATTTGATTTTGTTGAAAATCGTCGATTGCATCCGGTTGTAAAGGAAGAGTTTGAGGAGCACCAAATGACTATTATGATACAAGTTAAGACATGATTCAATTTTTTTAAACAAGGTTTATAATTTACATACTATAATATATGGAAAAATATGAATTTAGAAATTTCCAAACAAAAATTTTAGTTATAAAATATAATCAAGTCATATATTAAAATAAAAAATTATTATATAATTCTATCAAATGAATTATTTTATTTTATTTTAAATATTCAAAATAGAATTTTAATCTCAAATTTGGAATTATCATAACATAATCATGTTTCATATGCTATTGGTATTATTTATTATATATATTATTATTGTGTATATTTTTAATGTATAAGTTGTAAATGTAGGAAAGGCACCTACTGGTCGTCGAGGTCCTAGTAGAGGTGGTGGAGGTCGAATTGGAATTTGAGGCCTCAACCCTTGCATCATAGGTTGGCCTACAAATCCTTGAGATTGTTGTAGATTACCAAATGGTGGTCTTGTACCTACACTTTCTTGTTGCATATTATTTTGTATCATGGAAGATCGAGGTTGATTCATTCCTTGCATCATTGGAGGTCTCATTGACCCTCCCAGTTGTTGTATATTGCCTTGCATCAATAGAGGCCTCATTGACTCTCCAAATTGTTGTGAATTGGCTTGCAACATAGGAGGCCTCATTGTCATTCCTGATTGTTGTAAATTGCTTTGCATCAATGGAGGCCCCGATGGAGGCCTTATTGACCCAACTGGTTGTTGTAAATTACCTTGCATTATTGAAGGCCTTACTGTGATTCCTCCTACACGTTGTGGTCTAGGAATTCCTTGCATCATTGGAGGATTTACTAATCCTATTGGTTGTAGATTACCTTGCATCATTGAAGGGTTCATCACCCCTCCCAATTGTTGTGGTTGGTTTATTCCTTGCATCAATGGAGGTCTCATTTGCCCTCCAAATTGTTGAGGATTGCTTTGTAGTGGAGGTCTCGTAGGCCCACTTGGTTGTTGAAGATTGCCTTGTAGTTGAGGTCTCATGGGCCCACTTGGTTGTTGAAGATTGCCTTGTAGTGGAGGTCTCATGGGCCCACCTAATTGTTGAGGATTTCCTTGCAATGCAAGAGGTCTAATTTGACTTGCTCTTGGTTGTTGAAGATTGCCTTGAACCATTGGTGGTCTTACTGGTCCTAGTTGTGATGAATAATTTATTCCTTGCATCATTGGTGGTCTCATTGGTGCCACTTGTTGTTGCGAAGGTCTTATCATTCCACTAGATTGTTGCAAATTTGTTTGTATCATTGGAGGTCTAATTATTCCATTTGGTTGTTGAGGATTCATAATTTAATACCACTTAATATTTACTTTCACATAATGTATTTTCTTAGGTTATTGTATTGTTCAAATTGCTATGAAACACTTGTGAATAAGAGACTAATCAAAAAATATAAATTTTTATATTATAAAGTACATGCTAGCCAGACCTTGTGTTCAATTCATTTTCATTTTGTTATAACTTAATTATATTTTTTAGCATTTAGAATATTTCAAAAATATACTTATAAACTAAACTAAAGTATGTGCTCGAATAATGTTATAGAAACTTAACTATAAACACACTACAAATTGTTTTGAAAAAATATGCATTTCTTTGTAAATGAAATTGAAAATGAATAGAATTTACATATTAAACCCTAATCTCGTAGCAATTGATACATTCTAATTCATTTATGCCACTATAAACTAATATTCAATTCTATGTACTTCATTTCACAAATCTATAAAGATTTATTTTTTGCTACATCGTATGAAATATAATTTTCAAAATTCAAAATTTGCTTGATGAAATGTAAAATTTCCATCATAACATTGGGATTCAAAATCATAAAATAACATTTTTGTACAAAGTGTAATTTCTTGAAAATCTGAATTATAAAAATACAAGCAATTGGAAGATAAAAAGAGGTGTGAAATTTGTCTTCTATGTTGGATATGTGATTTTTACATCAAATATTGAATATATATGATAACTTGTCCTCAAAACATCTAGTCTTGTTTCAATATTCTAAATTCTAATTCATAGAATTGAATAAAAACATATAACTTTTGGTGAGATCTTTTAGATTAAAGATGATTCAAATAATGTTTTAGCACTTTGTAGCTCTCACAATTGGAAAAATTTAGAAAAAAGTGACTCCATTATGTCATTTATGTTATCCTTTCATCTTTGTTTGGGCTTTGAATAGTCACTTACACTACCAAGGACTGCTAAAAGATTTCAAGAGTAATTAATGAGAGTTGAAGAGTTTCCATTGATATATAATAAATTTACTAAAAAAAATTCTATTAGAAAATACTTTTTAATATTTCTAAAATGAAAAATATTTTGTAAACATTTGAAAACTTATTCATAAATTTATTACTACATAAAAGATTAGATCCTTTTAAATTATGAAAATGAAAATATGAAAATTCTAAATCTTAGAAAACTAAAGGTTAAAAAATTTAAGGAGACTTAGACTTTTTATCATAGAAGAGTGCATAATGTATCATTTAAAAATTAAAAATATATGTGGAAGTGATGTTAGCAAAGTGGTAATATCAAAGGTCTACAAAGATAAAAGTGTTGATAAAATTTCAATGACAAAATGAAATGTTGAAGAATGAAAATGAAGTTTAATAATCTTTCAATCCATAAGTGATAATTTTGTATTTTTTTTCTATGTGCTCCATGACGTGTCTAATTTGAATTTGTATAGTTAATTACAATTTTTTAAAGTTGATTAGGGGCACCACTATTCTTTGTGCCACTAGTGATGTAGTGATGCCCAACTGAAGGTTTTGGGGCCCTATTTTGAGTTTGGAAGACCTTAGCAATGGAAAGTTTTATACAAATATTGAAGCTGAAAAAATGTTAAATTTTTGATAGATTTTTCATTGATACTCTTTGCTTATTCATTTGTAATTCCACTATATAGAAAATTCTCTAAAATATTGCAAAGCAATTTTAAAATGAATTTGCAACCTATAAAATGATAATTTTTTTATTTTAGAATATCAAGAGAAAAAAATGTGCACCATGATGTTCAATACTATAATATAAACTTGGAGAGATTTTCAAGTTTTTGAGCATCAATTGCATTTGATATTAATTGTTTCACTTTTTCTTTTTCTTTTGCATAGTGGTCTATTTCAACTCTCATTTTTTTTAATCCAAATTTCAATCCAAATTTTCATAGCCTATGTGATAAAATAATTTGATTCCAAAAATTCTCCATTGGTTCCCTCAAGAAACTTTTCAACTCCCTCAATTGAAAAGACATTGAATTCTCTATAGACCCAAACCCCATGGTTGCAAAATGGAACCTTTCAACCCTCATATTTTTCATTTTAAAATTTCTAATTCTTCTAGATTTTTTTTGAAAATTAATTGGATCTCAAAGGCTCTTATTTTTTCCTTCAAAAAATTCCTCATCTCTTATAATTGAAAAGACATTGAATTCTCCCTAGGCTTCAATTTTAGTTGTGTGACCCCTGATGTGACTTTAAAATTCCATTATTTTTGTTGTGGCTTCATTCCACCACTTTTTAGTGGTGGCTTCAAACAAAATCCATGGTCACAAAGTATATCCTATATTTGTCAATGCAAAATCTCAAAGGTCACCGAAAAAATTGACTAAACTAATTCCAACTTTTAACCTAAAGGTCATCACTAGCATTTTATAGCAATATGAATTTCATGTCTATAACCATAGAGTGATGGTTTTCTAATTTTAGAATAACACAAGAAAAAAAATTGCACCATGATATTCTACACCATATTATAAACCTAAGGAGAAATCTTCAGATTTTTTGAACATCAATTGCATTTGATATAAATTGTTCCACTAGCTTTTCATTCATAAATTCATGGTAGTTTGAATTTTCTTACAAAAAAATGTAAATTCTTTATGACAAATAGAAGACATGCAATCACATCTCTCAAAAGTAAATACAAAAATAACATGCAAATGAAAATTTTAAAAGTGGTGATAGGCTCGTCCCTTGAGGCTAGGGTTGTAAGCCTATAGGCTTAAGTTGACGTGGAAGTCTTGGTAATGGTGAACTTGTTATGGTAATTTGGGAAATTTAGGTTGACCAATAGCCAATGTTGAACCCTAAATTTGTCAATAAAAAACCTCAATGATTTGATTGGCTTAAAAAAATTTCAACTCTCGTATTTATTTTGATTCCAAAATTTATGGCCTTGGTTTGTAAATTAATTAAACCCAAAGGTCTTCATAGTTCCCTCAAAATATTTTGAATTCCCACAATTGAAAGCATGAACTTCAATTTTAGTCTTATGACTTTGAAATTCCAATATTTTCGTATTGGCTTCATTCTACCATTTTTGCCTTAGCTTAATTCCACCATTTTTGTGTTACGAACCCGTTCGTAAGAAGGGAATGGTTGTAACGGTTAGGGTTAGTTGGCCTCTACCTTACCTTTAATAGTCAAGTGAGGAGGTTTGTTCCTCACTTGACATTTTGTTTAATGAATATAATATGAGTTTGATATAATGTGTACATGTGATTCTATTTGCCATTGTGGTAATTTAGTGGTGATTTAGTATTGGTTTGCTTTGAATGCAAGCTAAGTAGAGCATCGACTTCTTGGTCAAGTCAATCCGTAACATAATGTCAAGTCATGCAAAGTCCATGCTCTAATTCGGATTCCCAAGTTGAAGGTGCATTGATGGCTTTGGACAACAGCCGTTACCATGAGGAATTTTGTAGGATTATTTGATTCGGAAACCTAATCTCCTTCGATGGATCAAGAACCATGGGTGGTCCAACCAGGGGCAAAATTGATGCCGAATGGGGTGGGGTCGGAGTGGGTGGCCTTCATCCAACAACAAATCCAAAGTGTGTTCCAAGCCACAATTCCTCAATTGATACAAGAGATTTCAAGTAGAGCAGTGCAAGGACCACGACCGGTTGTCTCTCCCATCTCCAATAGCGGAGGGGTGTTAGGAGGGAGGTGTGCGGAATCAAATGTGGAACTCAAAGAATCAAAGGTAGCGGAACTGGAAAAAATTTCCAGAAAGAAGGGAAATGAAGTTTACCGATGGTTTGCACAACTGACAACTCCGTCTTGTATTTCGAGGTAAACCGCGCACTTATAGCTCTGATGCAAATAAAGTAGCTTATGCGCTTTCGTATATGACTGGAGCAGCACAAAATTGGGCTATGCCTCTTCTCCAAGCTTTGGACGAGGAGCGTGATCACGAGTTATTGGGCGATTACCATGCTTTTCAGGAGTCCGTGATTGCCGTGTATGGGGATATTGACCGTCAAAGCAATGCGGAGGATTGCATTGGGAAGCTTCGACAAATT